>JADDOH010005874.1:0-237637 GCA_016648135.1 Agrypnia vestita
TTTGTTGTGAGGCGGTTTTATCTTTGCCGACGCAAAAACATGCAATTAAGGTGCTGTGTATATTTTGCAATTTGCATTTTAATTATTGACCAGAATAAACTAGAGGTTGAGTAACGCTAATTACGTATTCATCGCCGATCTAAATTTATTTTATCCCGGCTGTGAAGATAGAATTAAATTTTGTATTTCAATTTGTAATGTTAATTAATGCAATTTCAAGTAAATATTTATGCAATATTATAATAAAGAAGTTATATTAGCTATTTTTTCCTCTTCCTATTTCCTATTTATTAAGACCTCCGGTTACTTCGTTTCTGTGAGACGTCTATAATATTTCTTGATTAATAACGATCCCTCTGGGAAAAAAAATCCAGTGATTGCGATCTTAAAAAAATTTAAACATCGTGAATATTAATATTATTTAATAAACAATGTGAAAAATTCATTTAAGAGATTAAATTTGTATACATATGAGGAGTTGAATATCAAAACCTACTTAACGCCAAAAAAATATTTTTTTGGAAAATCAAAGAAATCTCTGAAACATCTTGTTTATAATATGAATAAGATGAAATAAAAAGTAATGGAACAAAGAATTAAAAATTAAACATTTAAATAACATAACGTACCTAAATGAAATATGTACATTTTATGAGTCATTTCAACATTTGAATTGGACTTAAGTACATTTTGAAACTGGACAATGGATTTAGGTTGCTTTTGAAATTAAGGCATTAAAATTTAGGCTGATTTAAATGTTCAAGGAAGCAAATATATACATTGCATTGTCAGGGGTGTAGTGAAATAAAGATCTCAGCAATTTAAGAGTGTATATTATTAAATGATTTTGAAATTATTATAAAACAATGAAGATACGTATTCATATTTTATTCTAGTGAATTTGGATATAGGTACGTTTTGAAACTCAAGCTAATTTTTAACAAATAATAACTTCAGATTGATATTTGTTATGGTAATTAACTAATATGTAAAATAGATTAATGAGCTTAGAGAATATCAAACAAAGCTTTGACGTCTTCTCACTAGTCGATTTCATAACAATGGAAGTATTCTTTGTTAAATTTAATTTTTCAGTTTTATTATTTGTTATATGTGTGTTTCTCTTTATTTAATTTATTTATTTCGTATTAAATTTCCTTAAATAAATGAAAAATATGTTTAATAATATATATTATATATATATATAATATGTACTATATATTTATAATATATTTATATGTTAGTATTAATTTCTTTGTGGGTAACCCGCCTGCAAAATCGGTCGAAGAAGCCCTTCGTCCCAACGACGTTTCGCTGATCACAACGGCGTCCGTTAGGTTTTTGTTAATAATTTTTTCCGTCACGATGCAGTGCAGCCCACGTCCGTTCGTATCGGAAGCGTATTAGCCAATGAGGTCTGGTAAGTCAAAGTCTAAATTGTGTACTGTGGTCATTATTGGCCTTAATGATTTTTGGGAATTTTGTATTAAATATTGGGTGTTCCCGGCCGTTGCTGGCCTTAATGGCGTTTGTTGGCTCCTTGTGATGCGCTTTGTACTCGATGTTGCTTCTATTGTGTCGGTGGTTTTATTTAATTGATACTAGCGCGCAAAAATCAATTAAATATAACCACCGACACAATAGAAGCAACATCGAATACAATGCGCATCACAAGGAGCCAAATTTTGACGTTGTAATATTGATTAATGATCCATAAAGTATTTGCTTAGAGGTATAGAACTTTAACTCTAATTAAATAAATACATAAAAATTGCCACGATGGTCATGGTATTGGCTTTATTGAAAAGACAATTTTATACCATTAGATTTTGATACTGGAAATTGTACATTAGACACTGATACTATCTGGAGTAGTTTAAGGGGGGTCCTTGTTATTGAAAAAGTAAATGAATCGAGACTGAAATGGTATCGTGCAGTGCGTTACACACTCAAAATACAAGAGACATTAGACGATAGGGCCTTATGAACAGTATGAACACCCAATGACTTCCATACTTAATTTCCCATAAAAAATATAATTTCATCCCTAGGAGACATATATAATATATCTTAATATAATATAACTTGGACAAACTCAAAATTTTCTGAATTAAAAATCTACGCGTGCGAAGCCGCGAGGGCACAGCTAGAAAATAAATAAACACGAATAAGCCATCCCAGCGACTCTTTCTTTATTTCATCTATTACATTCACAGCCAGCGTTACATTCATAGATAATGTGTTCATTCCTCACTCAATTGAATACAAGTTTTTTCACAAATGCGCCTAAACGACAGCATTTCCATAATTTTATATCTAAAGGCAGAGACAGAGACAGAAAAGTGAACGTATTTAAATATTAATACAAAAAGTTACTTATTTACTTTATATTATACTTTATTAAAGCCTGTGTTATTGCATGACTTGTATAACCTCAACTTTATTTTTTGTAAAAGTCCTAAAACACGTTAAAAATATTATTAATAAAAGAAAAGCAAAACATCAACGTACACAAACCTAGATGAGATGAGTAAGAAGGAATGTATATTTGATTACGCGATTTTATGTATTGTTGTGCTGTATGATAAATAATGTAAATATTATACACCAAATAAATTGAATTGAAAATTGAGTGAGGATGCAGTGTAGGATATTGATGGCTAGGAAAACAAACAGCTGTAGTGAATCCAGACAGCTCAAATGTAACCAGCCCACCTCAATCGTGTTTTCGTTAGATAATGTCAGGTTCGCGAAATTGTAGCCCTTACACCGCCATCCTGTTCAATCTCTTCTCAAATGTATTCTTAGTTTGGAATAAATTAGTATAGAAATCTTTCCTTTCCCGTAACATGATCTCGAAAAGGTTCCATGATATGGAAATTGCGTAATTTGTCAAGTCAAAGACTAATCGATCGGCACATTAATTATTCAAAAGCTTCTCAGCACCGAGCCTTTTATACGGAATATTTTTCAATCGCAATTCGAAGCCGTCTGGCACATTTACATAGCAATCTAATTATAATTAAACTTGAAGAATCAACTACGGAGGGAAGCACTGAAGTATTTTACTTTCGGGCCGACGTTTTTCGCACATTTCTTATTATTTTCGTAAAGAAGTCCTTTGAATAATGAATAATTATTTTTAGAGCAGTCAACGCTTGGTTTGTAAATATTTGTTGAACCCACCTGCGGGACAAACGAAAAGGTGGTTATAATTTGTTTCATAGCAGACTAAGGGTTAATGTACTTTGAGGTCAACAGTGGGGTAGCCCGCTTACAGAGATTTCTTTTTACAGTACTTTATAGTTTTATCATACTTTAAAAATACTAAAGTATCATCATATGAAAGTATTTTAAAGGGTGAGATTTCATAATTTCTTTGTCAGAATATTTTATTTTACACTATAAAGTCTCATTTTGATTACTTTTTCTCTATGGCGAGGGATGAAATTTAAAATATTTGCCGCAGTATATTTATCTACGTAAGCATAATTAAGAAAAACAAACGAAAAATTTTCATTTTAATATTTAAGTTTTCTCCTGATAGTTGGATAAAATTGCAGTTCTTAGAGAAAAGAATTATAAATCCAAAAGTATTGCTAAATACAAACCAATTAAAGTTCACTTTTTGGAAATGGTCACCAATTATTGTTGGGCATTTTTTTTCTATTTTTTTAAATAGAGATGTCGCAACAATATTTTTACTATTCTCAAACTAAGCCAAAAGCCTGCACAATGAAAATAAGACTAACTTGCTGGTGTCCTGGAATGGGGCGCGAATCAACGACCACCTGATCATTAGGTGAGCGTCATGACCACTACGCCAACAAGCAACTTCACTCCAGAAGTCGAGATCCAATGGATCTCTCAGTATAAATATTTTTGAAGACCTTTCCCAAAACACAGACACCGTCCCACTTTTCCCTGCCCATAGGTATGTCCAAAACGTCCTGGATTGCAAGTTTCATTGAATGCCCTCAATTCAATATTTTACATAAAAATTTAATAGTTACTGTTAAGGACCCCGCATTTAACATTCATATCCTGCCCTCTCTTGCCTACCCCACCTCCTCTTACTGACATAATAATTCATGCATATAATCCTTTCCACTTTTAGCATAATTACTCTTTAGGACCCTGATTAAAGCATCAGCATTATTCCCCTTACCCCGATAAAAATATTAATTATATTACATAGAACGCCATGCTTTCTCACGATATAAATATGTAGTATATGTAGATCTTTCACTCTTCGCTTGGTTGGACAAAAGTGCTTTTATCATTATTATCAGTAAAGGTATTTTAACCGGTGACAAACTAACTGTTTTTTGACATTTGTATCTGATTGTATCGTTGATTGGCAACTCATTTTTCGCAATTCGACGGGCAACTATTGGCACTATACAACTGTTATATCGTAGTTACTGTAACATATCTAATGAATATCAGTGTGTGTGGATGAGAGAGACAGACGAGTATGAGAAAGAGAGCGAATGGTATAAATCAAGAGGCGCCATTTTGGTTACTCTCTTTTACTACGCAGCCGCCGCGACGAAATAATTATTTATTATTTGTATACAGAACTATTGTCGCGTGAATTACCTGTAAACCAATAAAGTATGTGAAAGCAATAAATGATCCTCCGGGTACAAAGAGAGAGAGCATTATAGTTACCAATCATTGGAACAATCAGATACACATACCAAATAACTGTTCCGAAAATAATCGGTTTAAATAACGGTTTGACTATCACTAATTGATTATTATTAAGAGCTTACGCAAAAAAATGGTCAACTCTTCCTCAAAACCGCTACCTCCCTTACATTATAACTTAATCTGATTCTCGGGTAACGCCGAGTACGAGTTAGTTTATAATAAAGTTTATTGTAATGATAATATTTTCGTATACTATTTTACGGTTGGATGATTTAAACTATTTTATGGTTGGATTTGATGTAAATGACGAGTCATTTTCGAATTGTACATAAATTGTCTTCAAAGCTAGTTAAATCGAATTACAAAGACAGAACTAGTTAGGATCGCGTCTACGGAGTAACTTTAATCTCGAGAGAGATAAAAATGCTGATATAATATCTCTGCTGCGCTATTTAACTAGTTTTATTTTAAGTTTTTTTATAATAATATTGTCAGAGTGGTTAAAGTTACAGAAAGGAGTCTGTCAAGGATTCATCCCTTTTCCAGGCACTTGAAGACTGGGATGGTGAGATTGCTATGGGTGGTAAAAGCTCTCCAATCTAAGATATGCTTAGACGTCACAACCTTTACTGCCAAATCAGAAGATCATTCGAGAAACAGAACTTCTCCGTAGCGCAGTGTCGGATTAAACGGTGGGCGGACTGGGCGGCCGCTCCGGGCAATGAGGTAGTAAGGGAG
The DNA here is from genome assembly GCA_016648135.1 of Agrypnia vestita. Classification (NCBI taxonomy): domain Eukaryota; kingdom Metazoa; phylum Arthropoda; class Insecta; order Trichoptera; family Phryganeidae; genus Agrypnia; species Agrypnia vestita. The sequence continues at coordinate 5,395 of JADDOH010005874.1, forward strand.
AGCAAGTGGCCCCAAGCAATGCCAAGACCTTATTTCTCTTTGTCCTCCTGATATCTATCATCAATGTAGAAAATAAATTCAACCGAAATAATACAAACATTGACTGAAGATTCAACAAATAATAATAAACCATGCTAAATATACCAATATGTTTAGTGGCAAGTGATTTCCAGGCTTCTATAAGAATTTTTTGTAATTTGAAATATCCTGAAAGGCCATTTTAAATTATATTTAAAAATAATAACAACACTGGTTAACGTTTTCAATGCTGACGCATCATATTCAGTATAGCAATTATACTATACTATTCTTATATAATTCTCATATATGAATTATATTAAAAATAATTATAAATAAGAGTTCTACAAGAATTATATTGACGGCCATCGTGGTTCTGTGCTCGTAATACTGGCTTCTCATACCGGAATCCCCGACTGATTTCCATTGACGTAACTAGGTATATATCTATGGGATTTTCTCAAGCCTGACTGCTTTTGTGACGAAACAGTCATTGGGCGCCATCTTAAGCGGAATCTAATTTATTAAGGGCTTTTTTGCAAAACCAAACATTTTGAGGCGAGGTACAGGCGCGCTGCCTGCCGGTACTCGCCAGTTGCATCGGGCTTCTTATTGGTGGATCGCCTTGAGTGTAAATAGACAAAACAAAATATTCGCCTAAAGATACCAACGGGCGAGTTACGAAACGAGAGTGACGCCGAGTAAGCAGCATAAAAGAGAATATTTTGACTCAATTATGCTGATTTTGATGATTTTATGTGATGCATCCAATACCTACTACTTTTACGAATAGGAATACGAATATCCAACCCTATTCGGCGAATACGAATGATTCAACAAGATAATAAATAACACATCACTGTTCTTTTTTTACTAAGAGATTTAATAATTAAAATTTACCACTGGCAAATTTTTGTTCAAAATGCACAACATTTTTAACTTCTCAGGCATTAGGCGATTTTTTTTATCCGTTTATATATTCCCAGCGGTCAAAAATAATCTTTCTGAGGCGACAGTGGACGGCTTTAATGAAAAATATTTCTTTCAGTTTTTTATATACATTTTTTCAGCTTAGGAAAATATATATCTTCATGCCAGAAAAGCAATGGATCAGCAAAAGGTGAAATATTGGGTTGTTTTAGAATTTTAGAGCGAGTCCCCGAACAAAACAAAATAATCTCGTCTCAATAGGCCGGCTATGTTTTGGAACGAGTTCGCTAACAAGTTATGTACATACACCTATATCTTTATTCTTTATAACAAAAACAAATAAATAAAGTTATATTTAAATATATATTTAAATTTAACTTACCAGATTTCTAATCGAAATGTCTTTTAGTAGATACCCCCTTAAGATACAGTTTAAGATTACTTTTGTAAAACACATTAAGATGTCCGAATGTATTCCAGCCCAGGTTTGTTTTGTAAATTATTTATTTAATGTTCGATCTCTCTCTACTCTCTCTAGAATCTCGAGGGTAAAATTTCATTTGTGTATACTCTAACAGCTGTTTTCGAGACAAAATTATCTTCGTGGAGATTAAGTATTTGTTTCATCATATGGAAAATGCTTTGGCACCCAAATATAATATGTAATTAACACCCACTGTTGACTAATAATCCAGGTGACACCGGCTGTATGAGCTGGCTTTACATATTGTCCTTAACATCGCGTGTTACGAGAAGATTAAGGGAGAGAATACAATGGTAAGGGAAGCGAAAAATTTGACATGGAAATTAATGGTGCTTAATTAATGGTAATATTAAACAAATTCCAGTAGCGTGGCAATTCTGCGGGCCAAAGCAAAACAAAGGAAACATATGAGATGAACAAAACAAAGGCAATATCATTGGGAGGATCTCCAGCAGCCCCCAGGGTTATCATTAAAGAGACAAATCTTCAACTCGACAATGTATATATATATACCAAACATATAAATTTAAACAATCCACGTTCGTTTTCTTCTACTACCGATACGTTCTCAATGTCATCAGGGTTCATATTTGATCTTCCAAGAAAAAAATATTCTCACCCCTATTGTGTAATATTTGGCAAGAGGCAGCAAGAAGGCAAAGGCATATAATAATATAATTTTAATTCCGTCTCTGTAAAGTTTTTTTTATTTCTTCTTAGCTGTCTTCTGTCGAAAGTTGGCTATAACGTTACAGTACTTTATGTGCAATATAGTAAATGCAATACAGTTATGAAATGTATAACGTTACTGGTATTTTGGACAAGAACTCATAGCACTGTGCAGTCGGGCAAATCTGTATATATATAATTACATTATAATACTGCATAGATTTGTTTAATGATTTTTTATTTTATGGCTAGGAAAAGAAATAATATTAGTCACTCAATAATAATAATGTGAAGAAAATAATTGTCGGTTTAAATCGAACAGTTAATTTTACTGTAATAATATAATGGAGACCCCCTAGCAATTTAGAATAGTCTTAAATGGATTATTATTAATTATTATGAATGTTTTGTATTTACATTTATTTTAAACAAAAATATGCTGCGCGCGCTGTACATAACCGATGTTCTGCTTCACTGATGTTAAGCGCATTTATGTCTAGCATGAAGCACTCATACAACTTTGTCTCTTTCTCCTATAGATATTGCTAACGCACACATGTGTGTCGATACACAACACACTCTTTGATTGCCATGACCAAAAAGTCGACCTGTATATATACCACTGCTTTCATACATATTGATGTATGATTCTATTTCTTACTGCCGAAAATATGTACAAAATATGTAGTACTCCATTGATAGTTGATATAGGCTCCTTAGACTTATTTATAATTTACATTGACGCAAATTGGTCATGTGGTCAATCCATGAGATCAAATCTCAAATGTCTTCAGGCTTTCAAAGTATTTTTCCCTGCTTTTCTTTTCCAGGGTATATATTTCCAGAATTCCATTGTGTACTGTCAGTCTTGTCTCGGTTGATATTATTTGTCTTATTCCCTGCAGTCCCCCTCCTCTTAATAACTTACTCATCCTTCTTTCTTCTTTCGAATAGATATACTTCCCAAATACACAAACTCATCTACAAATGCAAATACAGAAATGGATATACAGGACAGGCTTTACTCGCGTTTAAAATGTATATTAAAAGCAAAAAATTGTCCTCTAAAAAACTATAGTTTGACCTGTATGTACAGTAAACTTTTGATTATCCGGGACAATCTCCGTGATAATCTCCGGGATAAAAAAAAATAATGACAAATAAGTACACGACTTCAAATTCGAAAAGAATACATCAAATTGCACACAAGTGTACGGCATGAAAATACAATCTTGAACTGTCACTTTTTGCACAATAACACTCTTGCAAAATTTATAAACGACTCAAATTTATTATAATGCTTAAAAAAATACACATAACCACACACATTTACACGTCACGAATATAAAATACTGAGTTTATAAAATAAGAGGGTTAACAATGGAATAAGTTAACAATATTCTATTTAGGTGCGAGATTACATAACAATTATGCTCGTTGGGCGCACTCCCGCTTGGGTCAAAATAAATACGCTATTGGGGAATTCCCGAAATTTCGTGATTCGGGATATTCAAAATTTCGCAATTCTACGCGTTTATAGCTTCACCACATTCATATTTTATTAAAGTCTTATTACTTAATTGATAGAAAAACATTTTTATATTTTAAAAAGAATTTCATAAAATTAAAAAGCACAATCATTTACCGCACCGGTTAATCGTAACGTGTTTAATGCGACTCCATATAATCGGGAGTCTACTGTACCTGTATGAAATTAAATACCGTTTGTAATACCGTCTCTACGTTTAAAATTGCGCATAATTACGGCTGTGGCTTTACGTAACATGTATTATTTGGCATGGTAATTTACTCACATCATTTAAAAGGTTAATACGAATTGTAGCCAGTATGACTGAAATTTGTCAAGAAAAGCAAAAGGTAATTTTCTAGACAAACATAGATTGCTACATTCCTCATTCATTCCATTAGTATGACACCTGGCACTAATGACGATTATTTGACACAATTAATACGGAGGCAGCTATACCGCAGCATTTATGGCTGCGTTATGAGTCATGGTATTAAAATAATTATTACAGATGCGTCCAAGTCATGGACTGAATAATTTTATAGATAAACTCCGTGACTCTGACTGTATGAAACCTTCTATCTTCATACATTAAGTTGAGTGTTGAAGACAACAGGAACCTAGGGCATCCACAAAGTACTTGGCATGGTCAGATAAACCAAATATTGAATGATGGCCTGTTTAAAAGCTTCAACAACCAAGGAACGTGTACGAGGATTGTTATAAAAAATGAAGAAAATAATGATCATGATGATTTTTGCAAGAATAAATAACGAACACTCTTGAATGAACGTTCAGTGCAACGATATTGCGCAGAATTCTATTCTCATGGATGGTTGAAAAAAAAAAACAAAAAAGTATACGGCGATGATTGTTATATTTACAAGAAAGGATAGAATAAGGAGCAATACTGTATTATCTATCACCAGAATTTTAAATATCAAAAATTCTGCAAAAATCATTAACATGCGCATAAAATATGTGTGATACTTAGGGCCGTATTCTCAAATAAATCTCTAAAATCTCTTATTTACAATTATAAATAATGAGCTATCTAATTGATTGAATTCATTAATTTCAAACCTGTTAAATTCAAATCTTCAAAATTGGCGGCATTAAAATTTTATACAATAACTGTCAAGATATATCATCAAAATCATCAATAATTAAAAATAGCAATTTTACGTTTATCAGTGTACGTCGGCTAATCTCAGTAACAACATATGAATTAGAAAAAAAATCATAAAAAATGTAGTTTAAGTTCGTAGTAAAAATAAAAATATATTATAAAAAAAATATTTTCTAAAGAAGTCACATAACATTATAACATATTCAAGGCGAGTATTGAAGTTATGAATAAAGAACGTCCTCGAAAAACTACAAGGGATTTTAAATTTTGTGGTAAATTTCTTATTGAAAAGAATACACATGAAAACACGTTAGTGTTGTATATTTTTAGTGAATAATAAAAAAAATATGACCGATAAATTCTTATCTTTTTTAGTATTATTTCTAAAATACACTGTAACTACACCTGTAGAGTAGAGAAATATACCTAATATATTATAATATGACAAATTATCTCCATTTCAAAATCAACCGCCTATAAATTACATCATATTACATTTAATTAATTGGCGCTTTGTCTATGAAAGCCAATGAGAAAATGTAAACCACGTCTCGCAACACTACACATATAACATTTCTAATATTTCCCTGACTCATATTCATTTTCCTTGTCTATTGTAAATTATGACATCCAGCTGATTTGAATCGGAATGCTTAATCACCTCAAGATAATTATTTGCTAATTTCTCTATATTGTACCAGCTTATTGATCGTATACATAATGCGAGAAGTTAAATTTAACTAATTTAAGCGTCAAATTAAACGGATAATTTATACGAACCGTAATTTTATTTGGAAGCAAATCTTGACTTTTTGCTGAAGTCTTATTGAAGGAGATAGTCCTATCACGACGAAGATGCAGGCCGAACTTTTCGGCCGAACTTCAGACCGAACATTTCCAACCGAACTTCAGGCCGAACTTTTCAGCCGAACTTCAGACTTAGCCTCCAGACTTCAACCTAAGGCTCCAGTTGAGATTTGTTTCTCAGCAAAATATAGGTACGGTTTGTATAAAATATCCGTTTTATTTAACACATAAATATGTCCAACGTCCGTAATAATAATCTTAACTCTTTATTAACGTTAACTTTTAGCAATTTAAACTAAACTAACTTTGTTTAGATTTCAAACTTTCCAAACTAATTGTATATTAACTAACTAACTTACCATCACGCCGTTTCTCCGCGGGAGTTCTCAGATAGGATAGAATGCCACACTATTCCATGTTAACACAAAATTCTCACTTCATTTACATTCATACATTTTCACCTGCAAGCTCGACGATTGTCGAGGCTCCTAACAGGACCATCTTCCGGCATCTGGTTTACCTGGTCATTTCACGTCTTCTGCGTTCGCTCCCTTTTTCTGGCCCCATCAACACTTCGTTCCCGTAATATGTCTTTCTTTGTTTAGTGAATCCACCTGAGTGATTTTGTTAATTCTTTTTTCTATCATAAATTTATTTTTTCACACACATATCTAAAGATCTCATTTTAATTGCATTCAATTTACTTTCGTTTCTCTTCTGCCAGCTCCAGGCTTCATTTTCGTACATCAGTGTTGGTAACAATATTCTATTGTGTACCTTTCATACAACAGTATATATTTTAAGAATATTTTTATATATTGATAATGTGTGGATGTTCTTACGATGGAATTGGTGAAAAGTGATCACTTAAGCCAGCTCATATAAGTCGTAAGCCCTGGGCTATCCTATAAAAAGACTTCTATATATGTTTCTCTAATAAATAATTTCGTTTCTGCGAGACTTCTATAATTTATCTTAATTAATGAATCATCCCTCTGGGGAAAAAATCCAGCAACTGTGTTTTCAGAATATGCCTACATATAAAAATATTTTTTTAACTATTGTATTTTGCTATTACTTTGTGGTTATTCATTATGAATATAATTAAACTAGTTAACTTTGTTTACACCACTAAAATTTATTTGGTAAAACCAACCGGTTTCGGAAACGACGTTCCTTCAATCATCCTTCATCACTTAATACTAATTGAACTTTACAAAAATTATAAACAATCATACTTCAGTGTTAAGTGTCCAAATGGGGGTAAATAGTGGGGGGTGCGAAAGAAACAGGTGATAGGGTGAAAGGGAACATATTCAAAATAGGACTGTAAGTTAAATTTTTTTGGTTGTTAATAATAGATTCATTATTAATTATAGCTTTCTTAATCTCTAGGGCCTCTAAATTATTAAGGCGTTTACTTTTACTATTAATGTGAAGAATGTCGACCCCTGTATTTTTATTAAAACTATGGTTACTCTCAATAATATGATTGGCAAATTCGGAAAAATTTGAATACATTATAGCTTTTAAGGCCGTACTTGCCAATTTTAAGAATTAATAAGATTAAGAAAGCTATAAATAATAATGAACCTATTATTAACAACCAACCTTACAGTCCTATTTTGAATATGTTCCCTTTCACCCTATCACCTGTTTCTTTCGCACCCCCCACTATTTACCCCCATTTGGACACTTAACACTGAAGTATGATTGTTTATAATTTTTGTAAAGTTCAATTAGTATTAAGTATACCCTGATGAAGGAACGTCGTTTCCGAAACCGGTTGGTTTTACCAAATAAATTTTAGTGGTGTAAACAAAGTTAACTAGTTTAATTATGTTTTTTTACCATTCTGATTCAGCCTTTCACCTTCTCCGGTCATGAAATATTGCTATCGTAGTTGGGGAACCATTATACTCTAGTTGTCGCCAACTATAATTAGATTGCCGTTGTATTTTTCAATTACGTTCAATCACCCAACACACTTGAACATTTTCGAAAATTCTGTACCGCCAATTAAATTTTCAACAGAATCGAAAACAATGCAACTGCATTGTTATCGATTGATTAATTTTATATTGAAATATGAATGAATGTACACAAATGTCATAAAAGCTTATATCAGACATGTAATGCTGTACACGCGGATATGTTCTTACCAAAATATAACAATTAATTGGATATAAAATTTTTAAAAAATGTAAAAAAATTCCTCTGTGTAAAAATGTACAAAAATGAACTAAACATGTTCTTAAGGAAAGGAGGTTAGATTACAGCGGAACAATGTACCCACTTGTGTGTGTAATACATGTGTTTAAGACATTTAATACTGCAATTCAAGAATTCATTCTTTTCATAATTAAATTCCAAAGTAAACAAAACGTATTTTTTTTTTACAAAAGACTGTGGTGCTTTTAAGTCTCTTAAGGAAAAACGTCTTCTTTTAATAAAGTGCGACTAATTTATCATTATCATAATCATTTATAAGAGTAATTAGTTTAACCTTTTCATAATTGTTCCATAATTCACAAGCTCACATTAATTTTTTTAAACAAGCAAAACCTAGTTGTGTACCGAGAAATTAGCACGAGTTGTCTATATATTTTTTTGGTCTGTGTTGTTATGCATATTTGACGATTCGTTTCGTGAATAAATACTGTTTCGTGTCGTGGCTGCGGAAGGCAAATAAAAACACTGGAAATTATTTTGCGATTTATTAATTAATGATTATTTAACTATTAATCCTAAAAAATGTCATAGTGTTACCTTCGCCAGAAATACAAACCCAGTAGGATTTAATTATAACATTAAGAATGTACTTGTCTCGCCTGTCAAAGTAATCCGTGATCTTGGCGAACTATTGGACTCAAAATTGACATACCTGGAACACATTAACGCCATACGATAAGGCGTATAGAATGCTCGGATTTGTACTTCGAATGACTAAACCTTTCAATAGCACTCAGTCTTTGAAATGCATATTCTCTTGTTATGTACTTAATAGCATTTTGGAATTTGCATCACCAATTACGAAATACATAATAAGCGTCTCGAACGCATTCAGCAGACGTTTACAAAAGCACTGAATTTCAAAAATCACGTCCATTTCGATAACTATGAAGACGCATATAAGTACCACAAGATAACTACTCTCGAATACAGGCGAACGATAAGCGATATGAAATACCTTTACAAAATACTCAATAATCGCATAGATTCCACCTGAAATTTTAAATTCGATACACTTTAATGTCCCGCAGAAACGAACAAGAGCACCACGCCTTTTCCACTTAAATCGTTGGAGAACAAACTACCGTAAAAACTGTATTATTTACAGAGTTCTAGATACCTATGACACTGCCTTTGCAGATCTCTATTTTTTAAATTTAAGTTATGAGCAGTTTACAAAATCCCTTACGTATAAACTCGCGCGATGTCATTTTTCTTCCCACACATGTGAACACACACACGAACACATAAAAACGCATACACACACGGACACATATAAACACACAAATACACACACTCACACAAACTCACTATTTGACATGTTGTTTATTCTTATTTTTTTATCAATCCTGGTATAATATTCTTGTATATATGTGTTTTCTTGTATTTGGCCCAAGACTATGTACATAAATTATTGTTTTTTTCAAGATTTATTAATTATATGGCTGTAAGAAAACCAATAAATGAAAATAAATAAAATAAAATAAAATCAAAATAAATTAACTGTATAAAATAACTTAACACGAATTAATCTTAACGCTATTCTTTAATGTATACTATTTTGCAATATATACTTCATCTACGATCACTTTAACACAGATTTATCACATGAATATTCAATATTCGCATATAGAAGTCGCACTGGTTTATCGCCACTTAGGAGGTACTCCGCTCGATTATTTCGCTTTATACATCGCTTCAATTATCTCACGACTGGCTACCCTAGCCGTCGCCTCGTGGCTCGCGGCCGACTTCACACCGAATGAACTGTCAAATTACAACACTCACATTGCGCCGCGGCGTGGTTTCGTATTTATACCCAAATGCTGGTAATTTCGAACTTTCTAGATCAATTCTGTTTTTTAGGAGAAAGTTCTCGTCGCTTCTAGGCTGTTCTGTTCTAGGATGTTCTAGTCGTTTATAGATGTTTCCCGAAGCTTGTTGAAAATTGAAGACCGTTCTAGATCTTACGATAGCATTATGACGTATCACAAGGAATTTCGAAAGTGCGCTGCTTACCGTTTTGTGACAATATAATAATTAAGAATTTTTAACATTTTCATGACCATTTAGAAGCTTCTTAATCCAAAACGATGGCCAGAGATATCGGATACATATGGTAAAATATCCCTAAAAACTATAAATAAAATTAATTGATAAAATTAAAATTATTATTCTACGCTTACTTACTTTTCTTATTATCTGCAAATGGATTAATAGATTATGCATCATTTACGAAAAAATAATAATAGTGGTTATTCCAGCGCAACCAGATTGTAAGTGTAAGACCTGGTCCGCCATATAAAATACAAGTTATAAATTGCACATTACTTATAGTGAAACATACTTTACAGAGGTAGGTATATGTCCAAAATTTTTGATCATCTTAGATGGTCAAAATAGCGATATCGGTAATCGAAGTTCCTCGGACCGGAAAAGTTTCCGGTACATATTCTAGTTGCAATCAAATATTTTCTTCTTCTTTTGTTGTCAGCACTAATTTGTTAAAAATATTAAAATGTTTCGGGGCCAATGGTCCCTTCATCAGGATAAAACGTATACTTTAAATTGAAAATCGAAGTATAGACAGTAACAGAATAAAAATATACATAAGTGAGATGAATAAATAAAAAGATAAATATTTGTAAAATGGGTAAACATTTTTTTGATTGATTCTTTTTATGATTATATATTTCTAAGTGATTCTAACTAAGTCGTAAGAACCTCAATCATAGAACCTTCTTCTTCTTCTATCCCTTACACTATTGGGTCGGGGTCCCTGCACCGCATAAAAGATTCCAACTTTTCCAGTCTTGGGCTTTGCACTCCACGCCAGCCCAATTTAGTTGCAACCTCGCTTTGCAGCAGTCCTCCAACTGTTTCCGCCAGCTCCTCCTAGGATGGTTCCTTGGTCTTCTGCCTTCTGGTCTTGCCTGGAATATCCGCTTTGGCAGTCTATCTGCCGAAATCCGCAAGATATGTCCCAACCACCGTAGCTGTGATTTCTCGATAAACGTCAATAAGGGTTCTAATTCGAGATATTATCTGATTTGAGTATTTATGATTCTGTCCCTTCTGGTAACTCCTACTATTCCTTATTGAAATCCCATTTCGGCAGCCTGTAGCATTGAGCGAGTTCCTTTGGTCAAGATCCAGTGCTCGTTGGCCGCACACTAAGGTTGGCCTGACTTGTATACTACTAACTTTGCTCGCTGGCTGAGCTTCGCTTTTCTAAGTACAGGATAATACAGGGATCGCGCTACCTGGCTTACGGCTCCTATCCTCCTACCCAATTCACTTTCTTGCTTTTCATCCTCAGATGTTATATTATAGAACCATTTTATAAAAATAAAAAAATGAACATTCCTAAGATACATAAAATTTATTTTAGTTATTTTTGGATTTTATTTGTGTAATGTTCGTGTTTGGATAAAATAAATAAATGTCTAGAGAATCTATCGTAGTCTGAAAACAAATCAACCGAATGGGGAAGAGTAATGTACGGTTCACTTGAAGTGAGATGTAAATATTTTCAGAGGGATGCAAGTTTTAATTAATGAGGTTTTCTCAATTGAGAATACCCACAGACAGGCTACAACTACAAAATTATTCAAATATAATTTTAATTAAGACATATTATAGATGACATAGACGAAATTATATTTTTTCTTAGAAAGTAGGTATGGAAATCTTTGGGCGTTCATAGGACTTACGACCTATCGTACGGCTGGCTTAAGTGATCACTTTACACAATGTAACTTTCACAATTTTCACCCATGATAGAATACCACGTCTATCAAGTTGTATATATATGAATTTTACAACATGTTTCGTATATGTGTTGTAATCATCCTTAGCACGACCGGCATCCAAAACTTTTTCATTTCTTTTAAATAACCACAGATGTCACTAATGAGTTTTTTTTTATGAGACAAATACATGAACCAATTTTCCTTCATTTTGACGGGTTACAGCTAGTATACAATAGCGTTATTTTAAACCCGTATCTATGTAAAACGTTGCTAAACCTAAAAAAAATCTATGACGCAATTTTTCTTTTTCCTAAGAAAATTGCATATCTACCAGTGGCGTGCATTAGATTTTGACATAGGTTTTGCTGTTCATATTGATGTTATGGGCATACGATATGCTATTTATATAGGTTGTAATCTTCTGAAGAGGAGACGTTTTGTCTGGAAAGAAATACAATATTTATTCCAAGCAGTGGGAACTCTATTCTTGAATAATATTAGGTCCTTACATATGAAATTGACGTTTAGTATGGGAGGAACATAAAGCCGATTTTTTTTATTATAATAGTTTTATTTAATCAAAGTATGTACCATTGCTATCTATGCACTTTTGCCATCTCATAGGTAGTTCATCGATCCCTTTACTAAAAAAACCATTCGGACGGGAATCAATAAAATCTTTGAAGGCGGTTTGTACTGCCCCATCGGAGTTGAATTTTTTCCTTTGCAAGAAGTTATCCAAATTTCGAAAAAAATGGTAATCTGTTGGGGCAAGGTCCGGAGAGTACGGTGGATGTCTTAGACATTCCAATTGAAGCTCCTCTAATTTGGTAGCCGTCTGTTGTGCAGTGTGTGGTCTAGCGTTATCATGAAGCAGCAGTGGCCTAGAGCGATTAACCAGCCTCGGTTGTTTAGCAGCTTTCTTTTCCATCATGGTTTGCAGTTGCTGACAATAGACATATGCCGTAATCGTCTGGCCAGATTTAAGATTTAAAATCCCTTCATTATTGTGCCGGTTGAGTAATGCAACGCAGCAGTCAACGCGCGTTTGTTGATTTGCTTCACTCAATTCGCGAGGTACCCACCTTTCAAGCTTTTTCACCTTACCAATTTGCTTCAAGTGGATTAAAACAATTTTATCACTAACACCGCAGCCTGCAGCTAACTCGGATGTGGTTTGCGATGGATCCGCTTCCACAATAGCCTTCAATTCTTCATTATCATCTTTGGTCTCCGGCCGTCCACGGGGCTTGTTCTGCAGGTCGAAATTTCCAAAACGAAAACGTTGGAACCAAAAACGCACTGTGTTTTCTTTTGCGGCACCGTCGCCATACACATCATTAATCCTTCGAGCCGTTTCTGCAGCACTGGTGCCACGGTGGAACTCGTACTCGTAAATAACGCGATATTTCAAGTTTTTCATTTTGTAAACTGAGTGACGCAAAGAAAAAAACAATTGAGGAAAAAATAAATGAATTATAATTTTCAAAACACAAATACATGAGTAAATAGTTGTATAAATTTGGATTTGGAATTCCTAACCAAAGAGAAGATATTTGAGATCAAATTTGCCAGTACGGCAAAACACCAATTTCATATGTAAGGACCTAATATTTATATAATTATTCGATAAAAATTCTTCACCTGATGAATTATAAATATTATAACGGTTATTTTACTTTAGTAATGCCAAGGTATTCTAAATATATAAATAAAACATAGTAACACACATAACATGGTCATGGAATCCAATTTATTACGTTTTTATTTATATATTGTAAAAAAGTTGTAAAATTGTGATAATCATTTTACACAAATGAAAATGATTATTAATCACATAAGAGTGAATAAGAATAATAATTTTATTTGAAAATCCATATTTTTATTATTATAGTAAATTATTTTTACTACGTGACAAAGTATATTTTTTACTATGTGTTATAATTTGAATAAGTAACATGATTCAGTATTTGCAACCATGAAGCGAGATCATTGTTAAAAAACTATATATTTTTTAAAACAGAGACGCGAACACGGAATACGTGTCACATCAATATTCTTACTATTTTCAAACTAAGCTAAACGCTTGTGCTATGAAAATAGGACTTATAAAAAAATTAAAATAGCTGGTCCGGAGTGAGATTCGGACCTGCAATCTTTAGATCACGAGGCGAGAGTCCTAACCACAAGACCAACAAGCCACTCAAATTAATTACTAAAAATGAATACGAAACAATAAATGATATTTAAATTTCGTTATTTTGTATGCATATTATATTTTCATTTCATATTATATGTACTTGCTTGCATATAACGACTTATTCTTGTAAACTTTGCCTGCCTCGATACAGATCCTTCTCGATAATTAGATGTAATTTTGTATAGATTAAAAAAAGAAAAACTTTACTTACTAATTAACTATACTCGGCTCACAAAAAATTCAATTGAATTGGAAACCGCCAAAATCTTAAGTAACTTAAATTCCGAGAAAACACTTATGAACATCACATTCTAACAAATGTCGTCGATCCTTAATGTGTTTCCTCTTGCGTACAAAAAAATCCTTCCCTCCCCGCGACCCGCTGCCCTACTCGAATAAGTTGACAAAATTTCTACATTTAGATAAGTTATTAATTACACTCAATGATGAGAGGGATTGCTCTTCTCAAAACGATAAAAGTGATAAACATAACTCAATTTATGTGTATTACAAACTATAATTTAGTAAATGCTATTATTATTACATTTTCATTTCTTCTTAATTCAAACCTCTGGATGCACTTTACCATTGTTATGACAACGCTCTCCGTTTGATCTGTTTATTTTAATTTTTTTAAATGGTTTTGAATTAATTTGCTTTTTATTTAATTTATCGAATAACTGAGTTGTAATATTTTGTACTTTTAAAACAATTATACGGTACTCACTGTTAAAAAAAGACAACTCAATAATAAACTATTTGAAGAAACGATTATTTTCTCTTGAAGAATCTTGATATTTTATCAACAAATACTTAGTATATTATATTAAGTATTTATAATAATCAGTCAACTAATAATTTCCGGCCTGTCGACTAGTCTTCCTCTTTTTACAGGCGGGTCAGGCCTGGTGATATATTAAACAGATATACGTTGTGACAAAACATCTCTTTTTTATATTAAAAATAATGAATAACTCGTTTATACACGGTGAGGCCTCATTATGGTAGTTCAAGGTAACAAGACTCGTGAGACCCGCCAACCATCCTCGTTAATCGTTTCCTTGACGACAGCGATCGCTCACCCCTGTTAACCACCCTCTTATTAATTTCCTACTACACTTGTATTATTTACGATACCAAACTCTTAGTTTTGCCTTAATGAACTTTCGTGCAAGTTGTAAATAGAACATAAACCAACTTGGTCTAACAAACACCGATTTCCACAATAGGAAGAGATAGAGTAGGGATAATAGTGAGGAGAAAGATAAAGACGGTTATGCCTATTTTCATTGTATTGGGTGTTCAAATAAAGAAAAAAGGCTTTTTTTCTGGTTTGCGTTTTCTTGGACATTCTCCCGTGTTTCTACGACCTTTCTGGCCGACCTGACATTGCAGGGTCCATCATCGGGGCTGATGTGTTATAATATCATGACACATCATCCCTAATGATGGACCCTGCAATGGAATCCGAAACGTCAGCCAGAAAGGTCATAGATATACGGCAGAATATCCCAAAAAACTCAAACCAGAAGACAAAATGGCTGTTGTGATGGTCGACATAGAGATAGATTTAATAAATTTAGAAAATCTTAAAATAATAATATTCAAAAAGCCAAGTATGGACATCAAAAATATATTTCTTCTGGTTTGAATCGTTTAAAAGTAAAAGCCTGATATATTTCTTCTCAAGATTCCATGTATTACAGGAGGCTAACAAAATATTGAATATTCGGCTATACAAGTAATATTTCTTAGGTTTTTTATTATACCATAGATATAATTCTGTGTTAAATTAATATTGTTTGCCAATCCTAATAGACTCGACCTTGTGAGTAGGTGCGAACGAGCCTTTATTATTTATGAAACGGAACAGCAAGTCTCGCGTGTAGCGAGTGCTTTACTCTTATTTTAACGAAACGGACCAATCACAGGCACGCGTTACCTTTCGACGGGTTGAGCCGGAGGCGACCGTCCTGGTGACTGAATCCGGCCAATGGCGAGCGCCGGCGGTGAGGTCATCGCGCATAGGATGAGTCACTGCACTAGCGTGGATTTCAGAGGTATGGTGAAATCATTACTATAAAAGGAGCGAACACGATATACTCTGCCCCCTTCAGTTCGAGACCAGACCTGCCAGCGGAAGCGCTGCCCGAGAGACTACTGCCAGAGACCTCATTTGGAGAACAGCATTTGCGGACGGAGTTGCTGCCCGGACGTATGGAGGAATCTACCATTCATCAGTACCAGAGAGGATCATACCGCCACTGTGTAACAGCTAAGGAACATATTTATATTATCTATTACGGTTAATTATTTTCACTATCGAAATGTATTTATTTTGGGAATATTTGAGTTCGGAATAATTGTGTAATTAAATATCACGATTGCTTGTGTGATATTGGTTCAAATCGTACGAGAATTCCTTCCAAACGGATGTATTTTTATGCAAAGCGAATTTCATACCGTTTATGCTGAAAATTGAATACACGGAGTTCTATATGAATTACTTAGTAGCATTATAATAATTACTGTATTGCGTAGGTATTGCGCAATCATTACACTCGGTCTACAACTAACTCTTTATGAATCGAGTACCTCGGTATATTCAGCTTAATAAGTGGCTTCAGAATGACGAGTAAAGGACAGAATGGGGAGATCTAACTAAAGATTGGGGATATCTGGTTTGTGTTAGCCTAGCTGGCTGAGGGGTGGATGATTGCCGGCACTTGGGCGTGGAACCCGCACAAGCCCCTGCAGGGCCCCTTAAAGGCGGGGTCCTCCTTGTTGCTCGGGGTCGTCAATAAACCGACCACCTAACCTCATCCGGCGCAAACTACTTAAACCAACAAAAAGGTTCCCTTTGTCTTTGGAAGGATTTCCATGCTTGAATGCTGTAAAACCTTGATAGAAAACGTTAACTTCTATTTCGTCCTCTGTAAGAAAGACAGGGCCAGAATAAATATAAAAACCATTCACTCATATGGAATAGCTGGGATATTATAAATATGTTACTAACACTCTAACATTTGTCCAAAGTAAATGTTGCAAGATGCAGAATCGTGGGACGCCATTCTGAAAAGGCATAATGAGATTGCACAATAATTTGTAACATCGCTGACTATGCCCGCAAAGGAGGCTAATGTCGTCATCAATTCGTACCAAAAGAGTACATGATTCTTCAAACACCGGCCTAAAAGAAAGGCGCCTCAAGACAACACACATCATCAGAAACTCGTACCAAAAGAGTACGGCCTTCTCAATTATAAGCCTAAAAGAAGGGCGTCACGGGATCACATCTCGTAAAGAAGAGATAGAGTCTCGGGATGCAGTAAGTTCCGGAGGAACAAGGGGGGCCGTTTAGTCACTTAGGAAGTCGGCCACCGGGTTTAGGCGGTCGCGGAGCCTCTACCCCTCTCAGCAGAGATGCTGAGGGTTTAAAAAACCAAAATTATCATTCAAAGAAACTATTATTTCATATAAACTCACGGGCTGTTGTAGAATCCTTTCGAATAAACCATCCCCGAGACCTTATCTATTTATTCATAAAGAAGTTTCACTTCAAAAAATGTGGTATTTCGTAGATAGCAAATATATGTATTATTTTCCCACGGAATTAATATGAACAGGTTCATGCACGTATAAGACGGAACCATTCAAGGTAAGAATATGCTAATACAAAGTGTTAATAATTATTAATTTCAGTGTTATTTAATATGTGTGAATTTTTTCCCTTTGCGCCGTTCGAACGATTTTACTGGTTTGTCTCAAATCGAAAATGTTTTATTTCTAATACACGAATTCTTTCTAGTGTATGTTTTATTGTAACATAAATGTATAGATTATTAGGTTCGGTAGATGTTTTTATTACGTAATATTATGCAATTGTTTCCACACTGCTCCTATAAAAGAATTTGAAGTTATTACGATACACAACGGGGTCCTTCATCCATTAGACGAATCATGTGCCAATTCAACGACGTATTACGAATAGTATATATTGTATTTATCGAGATTTAGTCGCATTTATTATTTCTAGTGAGGTTTTTAGTATTGGTTCTAGGCGCCATTATGAGGCGGAAATAGTTCATATTCATAGCCCGACTGCAATAGGTATTTTTGTCGCGTAAGAGGTAGCACTTTTAGGAATATAACTGTGTTTTATGTTTCGTCCCTGACGGACAGGATGGTATAGCTGTGGCTATTTAGGTAATATACTTAGTAAATGCAAAGGGCATTAGGTATTATCAATATAGTATGCGAACCCAAGATGTTAGAAATATTTTTAGTTAATATTTTTAGTTAATATTGCATTCAAAAGCGCAATTTTCACAGAATAATTATTTCAGTTAATAATAGAAATATTTCAGTTAATACGTATTTTTAGTTAATTTATCGTATAGAACAATTTCTGATAGTATAGAACATTATTTCATATGAAAAGTTGAATTTTAGTAGTAGTAATATTTCTGTATTGAATATTTAATTTTTAACAACTGTATCGCTACATCATATGGTTGAAGTCGACCGGTTGCATCCTGTCGCTCAATCGCGCGCGCTCACATATAAGATCGGAATGAAAAATATAATAATAAAATTCAACTCGCGTCAACTATTTTACGACTGTATAATATTTTTCATATAACAGAAAACATCTCTAGAAAATACCGTCATTTGACGAGGACCCACTCCCACGGTGGATCATCACAGTGTTAGCCGCGGCCAGGAGTTGGCAGATTAATTGAATGTAATAGCTAAAATTAAATATCAACTCGCGGCGATTAAGCAACGGCCTTTTAAATAAATTATTAATACAAAATTCATCGTTAATACGTTAGGAAGACCCACTATCTAACTGAAACATCACAGTGCTTACCGTGACCAGGAGAACGATTTATATTGAAATACAATAAAATGCTTTATAATATTAATTGAACATCATTTCGACATTAAATACAGTCTGCTCGATTTGATTAGGATGCCCACTACTACCTGGAACATCTCAAGTTGTGGCGACGATAAAAATGATCTAACAAATTTTCGTTTAATTTTTTTAAGTAATTATGGTATAATTTTGGATTATTCGAAATTTTAACGATTTACACGACGCGTGGAGTAGGCACGAAACCTGTTTCAGTAAGAAAGGAATTATAATAAAAACTAGGTTTTTATGGGTTAGTTTTTAAATTAATTGTTATTGTACGTGTCGTGTAAAGATGATTATAAGTAACTAATGTATACGCTTCAGCTTCCGGGGCGATTGAATACCGGTTGCATATGCATACAGGATTCATTAATGCGGGTAGAATTTCATTCACTGAATACATCATGTTATCTCGTTCCAGCGCATGCAGCTGTGTTGATCGGTGCTATATCTGAGGAATGTATGAGGGGATTGTTTCTTTCTTTATCTTTCGCTCGCATAAAATCGATCGGAGTCCTACTCTAAGGTAAAGTTGAAATCGGAGGAGGTAGTTTTTTAAACAACCTCACAGCCCTGTTCCTTAGTATTCGAATATATCACAATGAAGGAGGAGAAATTATAATATTTTTTCCTGAGAAAAAAATCTTTAGATTTTTATACTGCACTAAAATTTTATTTAAAATCGGATTTGGCATCTAAGTTTTAGGGATTATTCAAGATAATCTTTAATTTTGGTGAAAAACCTAAACTTTGTTACTTCTACGTGAGTTTAATTATTATTTTATATTTTACTACTCAAGTTTCGAGAATACTTTACTAAAGTTTTACTTTACAAAATTATTAACTCGCATTTCGACACTCCTGATATTCTGTGTTAATGTTTCATGCGCTTGTAAGAGCTACTCGGATATCTACGTTATTTTATTGTGACAACACTAGAACTAACTCGCATATATTAGGTCCTTACATATGAAATTGGCGTTTTGCCGTACTGGCAAATTTGATCTCAAATATCTTCTCTTTGGTTAGGAATTCCAAATCCAAATTTATACAGCTATTTACTCATGTATTTGTGTTTTGAAAATTATAATTCATTTGTTTTTTCCTCAATTATTTTTTTCTTTGCGTCATTCAGTTTACAAAATGAAAAACTTGAAATATCGCGTTATTTACGAGTACGAGTTCCACCGTGGCACCAGTGCTGCAGAAACGGCTCGAAGGATTAATGATGTGTATGGCGACGGTGCCGCAAAAGAAAACACAGTGCGTTTTTGGTTCCAACGTTTTCGTTCTGGAAATTTCGACCTGTAGAACAAGCCCAGTGGACGGCCGGAGACCAAAGTTGATAATGAAGAATTGAAGGCTATTGTGGAAGCGGATCCATCGCAAACCACATCGAGTTAGCTGCAGGCTGCGGTGTTAGTGATAAAACTGTTTTAATCCACTTGAAGCAAATTGGTAAGGTGAAAAAGCTTGAAAGGTGGGTACCTCACGAATTGAGTGAAGCAAATCAACAAACGCGCGTTGACTGCTGCGTTGCATTACTCAACCGGCACAATAATGAAGGGATTTTAAAATCGAATCATTACCTGTGATGAAAAGTGGATCCTGTACGATAATCGGAAGCGCTCATCGTAATGGCTGAACCCTGCCGAACCAGCCAAACCATGCCCCAAGCGAAAATTGACTCCAAAAAAGTTACTTGTGAGCGTTTGGTGGACTACTGCTGGTGTCGTTCACTACAGCTTTCTTAAATCTGGCCAGACGATTACGGCAGATGTCTATTGTAAGCAACTGCAAACCATGATGGAAAAGCTAGCTGCTAAACAACCGAGGCTGGTTAATCGCTCTAGGCCACTGCTGCTTCATGATAACGCTAGACCACACACTGCACAACAGACGGCTACCAAATTAGAGGAGCTTCAATTGGAATGTCTAAGACATCCACCGTACTCTCCGGACCTTGCCCCAACAGATTACCATTTTTTTCGAAATTTGGATAACTTCTTGCAAAGGAAAAAATTCAACTCCGATGGGGCAGTCCAAACCGCCTTCAAAGATTTTATTGATTCCCGTCCGAATGGTTTTTTAGTAAAGGGATCGATGAACTACCTATGAGATGGCAAAAGTGTATAGATAGCAATGGTACATACTTTGATTAAATAAATATATTATAATAAAAAAAAATCGACTTTATGTTCCTCCCATACTAAACGCCAATTTCATATGTAAGGACCTAATATTAAATAACCCTATAATTTTCCAATGATCAAATCATCTTATAATTACTAAGATTTTTAAAAGCTAACTGTATAAATCTATAAAAATCTATAATAACTAAAATATTATGTAACTATATCCTTCTGGATTATTAATAGAACACATTCAAATAAAATAAATCGCTTACAATTTCTAAAATAAAGGAAAAACACGCACCCACACACCCGTGTCAACGAAGAAATATACTTGTTTAGTGGCAAGGAAACGTCATAGGGGTGAAACGCTAGGAAAAAGACTAAGAAAAACTCTCTTGTACCTTGACTGTATAGACTTGGTAACACTTGTAGTGTTATTTTTGATATTTTTATTATCGTATGTGATATTTTTGACTCCAGTTTAGCACATTATAAAGATGCGCTACTAAAAGCTCTACACCCTGTCGTCCTGAATCTATTATGTATTCACAAACAAATTATTATATCTATTTGTTAATCTTATATAATTTACACCTCATTTTTCTAAATTATTTTACTGCTAAAACCATCAAACAACTGTTTATACTATATTGTCAAGGCCTACTGTAATTTTTTGCTTTACTATAATACTTCTCTTTTAATTTATTGTATATACTATTATGTAATAGGTACTATTTGAACCATACATTAAAATAAATAAATATCGGAATTTCTCATCGACATGTGAGTATTAAACTAATTATTTAATACTTCATCTGAGGTAACATTTTTTAATCAAGATATATTATATATGTCTCATAGAGATGGAGTTATTTTTCATATGGAAAATCAGGTATAATATATCTTGATGAATGATGTCCACATGTGGATGAAATCCAGTAATGTGTTCTTGAAAATTTTGAAATACTCCAATTTTTTTTTTTTTTAATAGAGATGTGAACACGGAATTCGTGTCACATCAATATTCTTACTATTTTCAAACTAAGCTAAACGCTTGTACTATGAAAAAAGGACTAACTTGCTAGTCTGGAGTGAGGTTCGAACCCGCAACCTTTGGATCTCGAGGCCAGTGTCCTAACCACAAGACCAACAAGCTACTCGTTCTTTACATTTTTTTATATTTTTAACCCAATTTGATGTTCCTATACTATTTAGAAAAATTATATTGAGATTTATCCTAAATTCCTTCCATTTAGAAATGAAATAAAATTGTGTATTTAAAAAAATAAAATTGTGTATTTTATTGATATTCACGATTTCTAATCGCACATCAAGCAAATTGCATTCAATTTTATAAAAAATGAATGTTTTTCTACAAATTTGTTTTGTCCTGAAGTTGATATATTCTCGGTTTGCGCGAAACTTGAAGCGACTTTAACATTAAATCATTTCAATGTCAGCGGTAAACGGAAGCTCCAGTGACGCGGCGTTGGTGTGGGGATAAAACCCCAAAGAAAACCTGTCAAAGAGGCTTCACATACTTTCAAGACTCTGACAAACGCCGTGAGATTCCTCCATCATCATCACTTAGCCTCACAGCAGCGCGGCTGTGGACCTATCATCTTCCGGCCCCTCTGAAGGAAAATATCCGGAGGAGATAATCTGAAGCGACAGGAAGTTATGATTAATTAACCCCGCAAAAGGCCATTTGTTTGGTGAAATATACAACATTTTCGCTTACATAACTTTTCTTTTCACCAGCGGGCGTTTTCGTGAAGTTACTTTTTGAGAATTAGTTATTTTTGCTACGCGTAATAAATGATTACTTCCATCTTTTGCGAAAGGCCTTACAATAATTAGATGTGCATTGTCCTTTTAGTATTTATTCGGGCGTATTCTGAAAGTAACAAGGTCGTTATTTTGGTGATTTTTACCCCGTCAGCGTCACTCAAAATAGACAAGACAGATTTATGACACCCAAAATAGACGAGAACCTTTGGAATGTAGTCGTGAATCTACATGGTATAATTAGTGTGATTGAGGCGAATGTGGAGTATGAACTATTAATAAATGGTCATTAAAAATCGAGGACTGGAAACAGATTGCATTCTGTATTTTTATGTCTAGATATACAATGGTACGATTGTGCAGTAATGGCATATAAACCATCAATATTTCGCTACACTATGATGGACTGTAATGTTGGACCTTCTCGATGTCTGGATGTTCTTAAAAACATCTGTTTATTTAATGTCGAAGCGATATTCATACTGGTTTGCTTGGTAGTATCACGGAGATGTCGCCTTGTTAACGTCACAAACTGAATTGCCTGAGCCCGCGTTGTGTGACTTCTTTTAAATCTAAATTCCTTTCAAAAGTTTATCCTAGAGGTAAGGTGTATTTTCCTATGAGCTGGAATGTCGTAGAATTCTCTAGAAAGATAACGCGGTCACGGATAAGTAACCCTGGATTGCGTGCGTAACAGTGTACACTCGCTAGTAGGTAGTCTCGCTACAATAATATAAGTATAAACAAATCAAAAAACTTTAAACCTAGCATATTTTCACGTAGACAAATAATTTATCGTAATTGCATTATTTCTTGTGCCAAAATGCAGAATGGAAGTATGAATAGGCACCATAACGCGTAGAGTGCAACTTGTTAACGAACTGGCAAATGGAGCAACCTGTCACGCACGTAATTATTAAAAAAAGTATATATAGAGTAAAAAAACAGACAAAATGAAGTATAAACTTCAGAACATACAAGCGGGGAAAAATCGTCTGTTTACCAAATTGTCGATTTATGTTTAGTTTTTGAGTATTGGTAACGAGATAAAATATATATCTCTAAATAAGTCATTGTAAGCTGGGTACATTCTCTTTATAGGAGAGCGTAGTTAAGGGTTTGTTCTGTTTGTAGAATATTAGAGAGGGTTGATACTCATCAAGGAATATGGAAATTTACCAGGGACAAGAGGGATGGAAAGTTAATTGAGTTTCGACATAAATATAAAATCTGTCGAATCTGTGCTATTTGCCTGTTTTTTAAACGTACATGGTAATGTATATTTATACACAAATATATATTAATAAACAAATAAAATATGCCACCAATTTAGTTACGGAAAGTGTATTATTTTAGTTGTTCTTTGGATAATTTATTTATGAGGCATTGAAAAAACTGGGAGCACTCAGTTTTTGCAGATGTTTGTCTTAAATATATTGTGATATTCTTGAAAATTATGTATATTATTTCATTATTTACATTTACGTTTTGGTTTGACATTTATTAGTGATAGTATTTATTAATGTCCCCACATTGGGATAATCCTGTGTCGAGGTGGACATGATATACAGCATTATTGTTGACATCGTTATTTTATTTCATTTTTAATTACGTAGCATTCATTTTTAGTTTATTTTTTATTTTTTCGCTACCTAATACTTTTAACCAATTTAAAATATGTTTCTTATTCCATTTGTTACACCTTTTATTTCAATTGGCAGTCCAGTCCATTATACAATTAAGTATATATAAATATCTTAAAGATGTCTGCCCAAATGTAGTTTTTGTAGCCGGTATTAAGTAATTATTATTTTTTAATATTTTTACTGTGTCTCGTGTGATTGTAAGAGACTGCTGTGTGTTTAGATAATTTTTAGAATTTTCATATTGTTAGAGAAGTAATTTTTTTGTACATATTTGCCAGATTGTCGGAAAATCGAATTCTTTTATCAAAGCATTTTGAACCCTAAAAAGTTGTTTAACATGTGTGTAGGCTGCACCTCCCTAACCAATTATGCCATATTCTACTTTTGATTGGCAGCATGCATAGTATATTCTTTTCATGTCTTTTTGACTTAATTTTTCTCATGTTTCGCGAAAATATATATAAGTTTAGTAATTTTTTTAAAATACTCAATACGTTTGTCACATTTTAAATTTTAATCAAAAACTGCTCCTGCTGTCTTTTCACGATCGATTGTTGGACAGTTACAAATTGCGTCTCCATCAGGTTTATTATGACAGCTCTGCAATTGCTTTTGCATGGTAGTGGGCTCGTTTTTATGGCTGGTATTTTCAAAAAACTTTTATTTAATTTAATTTATTATTTTAAGGAATTTCGCTAAAGCATTTTGTGTCTGCTAAATTCAGTTCAACACGAAAAAACTAGGCGGCCGTTTATGTGAACCCACATCGCCAGATCTGATTCTGATTTTTGAATTTCGCGTTTATGTAATTATTGGTTGTGCGAAACGTGTTAATATTAAAATTATTTGGGATCATCATTTGGGATAGTGGTGCGCAACTTAAAGTAGAATCAGAACAATTGAGAAATGTGATTTATTCACGCATTTTTCATATTCATAAACATGAACCACTGTATTCTATCACGTAGATCCTTAAGTTTATATCACTGTAGTAAATTGTAACCACTGCAGATTTTTTACTTGAATTCTGCAGTGGAAGTCTTACATTAAAATATTAACTACTTAATAATAAAGTAAGAAACTAAAATATTTGACAAAATCAATGTTTCCGTGAACTAAGAAAACATTAGAACTAAAAATAAGATGTTAAAATAGCAATAGCCATTCTAAATTTTCTAACCATCTTTGGAAAGATTTATTTATTAAGTAAACATGATAAGGATGGTATTTAAAAAAAATTGGGGGTGTATAATATAATTTGTATACATTTTAATATAGGTAAACTTGAACAAATTTTTATATTAGAATCAAGGAACACGTACGATGTTCATTTGTAAATAAATATTCTAATTTTTCTAGTCATATTTTGGAAATAAACCATTATTTTGATATGAACAAGGGTTTAGAAAATTTTCGTACAAATAACGTAGAATTATAGACAGATAAAGTAGAAATTTTAGAATTGAAACCAAATGAAATATTTTGATAGAAAGCAATAACTTTGTAGTATACTAAAATAAAATATAATAGTCAACTTTGTATGAAACCATGAATTTATTAATAATTAAAGGCATTAGTAGTTAATAAATTCATGATTTCATACAAAGTTAACGTGTTATATTTTATTAAAATTAAATTTTATAAATAAAAAAATCTTGTCTGCAAATAAATACATTTTAAACTTATTTTCAAGTTAGTTCTAAATAAGTTACTCAACTCCTTTATAATTATGTTTTGTTTTGTCAATGTCTGTACTTCCTACATTAGTTTTTATTATACGTTTTGCTTGATGAAGGGAGCATTGGCTCCAAAACATGTTGATTATTCAATAGATAGTAGTTTTATAATTTTATTTTATTTATCAATATCAATATTGGTACCACAAGGTTTTTTTGCTATTATTGAAGAAACGTAGTAATCCGTTAAAAGAACTCGTTTATATGAAAACAACTTCGTACCATTTGATAAAATACATACGTCATTTTATTTTCTTCGAAAAAATGCGAATGATAATGTATTGTCTAATCATTATTTATCGAAACAGCCCAGTTTATTGCGGGAAGTGAACATACATCTAGTAGCTGGTGACGTCTTCACTGAAACGGCGATAAAATTGTCTTCTACGACAAAAAAAACATAAATATTAAAAGGCGCGCTGTTCTTCTGTTAGAATGTTTAATAAATCACACATGAAAATGAGATAAATCACAAATATAGGCGAAAAGTGGGAGAGATGAAATGCGAAAAGTATTATCAGCCGTGAAACGGGAGGCCGACATCAGATAAAAATAAAGAGCAATAAAGAAAAACTTTGTCGACGGAACTTTGAGGATAATTTTCATAGGCCATTCGCAACTGATGAATTAATGTGTCTATAAAGTTGTAGACTCTTCACAAACATTGTGGTAATCAAGGGTACATGCTAATATTATAATTGTCAACAAAAAATTAAAAAAATTCTCGCGTAATCTAATCGAAATATAATAATTTCATTGCCTGTAGGTCCGTAACATCTTTAACTTGCTAGAATTACATCTTTAGGTAATTAGTGTGTTACACGCAATCAGCGTGCGACTCAGGTTAACACTCAAGGGTCGACTCACCAAATGACACGGTCTTGACACTTTTATATTATTATTATTTATTTAAATTATATTATATTATTATTATTATATTTATATGACGGGTATAAAAGCAAAGACAGCAATATCCAAAAAAAAATTAATGCAGTTATCGAGGATTACTTATAAATAATGTACTAAATTTGAGTTTTTATTGTTAATATAACCTATACATTATAAGAAACATGATTTTGGAAGGGATAGATACATAAAATCTAGAATTCAGTACATTTAAACAGTAATCCTCGGTGACTGCATTCAAAACATTTTATTTTGCCTTTGCTTTTATACTTATATTTAGTTAAAGATATAATTAACAGAATAAAGTCAATTAAAAAAAAAAGTGTTCTATTCATTAATTTTCAGCTTCAAAATTCTGCAATTATTATGTCCCATAATTTTTCACGGGGTATGTAAAGTTTATAAAATATTTCTATAACTGTCTAACACTAAATTTCTGAGTTAGATAATATTCATTTTTGGACGTTTCATTTTCTAAAGTAAGTGAATTGAGCTTTGAGTCAATCGATTTCTTACTCTTTCTTTTTTATATCATTATTGGCATACGAAAATTATAATTCAATAATAAACGCATATAATTAGTTCTGGAACTCATTCTTTTACGAACTGTTAAATATCTGTTTTATATTCAGCTGAATCATCATCACTTTTGGATCTACAAATTTGGTATGTTAAACAATGTTCATTGTTTAGAACCGGTCCAAAGATACGCCTCAAGAATTTCCTTTTAAAAACTTGCTCGCTCGTTCTTCTTAATCAGTACGATGAGATTTTCAGACCATGCTTAGAATTTTATCTCTTCAGCACAGTTTTTAATTAACAGCCAGAAATCATAGGGGGCTTAGACAGGTGAAAATAAATGATGATCTTATCGGAAATTCGATATTCTGGCATTCCTGGAAGCAGGCCTGGCACTGATTTTCCAGAAAGGTGCTTATCTCATATTCTGTTGGATATCAGTTATATTAGAAATTATTTTTCCCTTCAGCACGGCTTTTAATTTTGTAAATAACTAGAAATCATAGGGAGCTAAGTTCGGTTAAAATGTAATTGGCATTTTTGGACAGGTTTTTTTAGAGTTCTCGTCTCTGGAAATATACCTGAAGGCCTGGAAGCGTTTTCAGAATACCTTTGAGTAACTGTCTCAAATTTCGTTACATATGAATTGTACTAAAAAATTTCTGCCGTTTGAGCCCAACTGTCAAGTGGTAATTTTTTTAATCACAGAAAATTAATTTTTATATATATGTTTTAAGAAAACAATTACCGGATTTCGTAATCTCACAGAAACGGAACTATTTATATGGAAAATGTGTACGGAAGTCTTTATAAAGTGGCCACTGGGTTTATGACCTGTATGAGCTGGCTTAAGTGATCACTTTACACAATGCACCATTCACCAATTCCACCGCAAAAACATCTACACGTTATCAAAATTTTGAATGTATAAGTAGTAATACTTATTGGTTTTAGTTAACTATCTTTTAAAAATTAAAAAAAAATCATCTCTCTTGAAAATTTTCAATCGTGAAAAAACTTTTCAGCTTTTCTTAAAACCGAAAATTTTAAGGTAAGATTTCGTGTTACTAGATATACCACTAAAATAAAAAAAACAAGTCGATATTTACCAATTAGTGAATTGTAAAACACATACGAGTACAATAATATATTCGTCTAACATATGTATATTATTCGGCTACTTAATTTATAATTTTATGTTACCCTCCACCCTTCCCCTCCACCCTTCCCCTCCACCCTTCCCCTCCTCCCTTCCCCACTACCCTTCCACTCCACCCTCGGCACAATAATTTAAAAAATTTCTATTACAATGTCAGCTTTTCTTAAAACCGAAAATTTTAAGGTAAGATTTCGTGTTACTAGATATACCACTAAAATAAAAAAAACAAGTCGATATTTACCAATTAGTGAATTGTAAAACACATACGAGTACAATAATATATTCGTCTAACATATGTATATTATTCGGCTACTTAATTTATAATTTTATGTTACCCTCCACCCTTCCCCTCCACCCTTCCCCTCCACCCTTCCCCTCCTCCCTTCCCCACTACCCTTCCACTCCACCCTCGGCACAATAATTTAAAAAATTTCTATTACAATGTCACACTTGTTTTAATAAATTACTCTATACCGTGGAAAAATTATAGTTGTCATAATTTGATATGCATTATTTTATTAATTAATATAGATAAAGGATCTGCTGTTAATTTTCCCTCTAATAAATAAATAAATAAATAAAAAAATTGAAAGAAATTTGATTTTTTATAATTGATTTATTTGTGCATACGTAGCAAATGTAAATAATGTACTTTTACAATTTAATTTTCTATGAATATATTTATTTATACGTAAATATACTTATGTAACTATATAATAAATATTCACTTTCTGCTTAATTAGACCGAGTTTAGTGCTGTAGGAGACCAGATCATCCAATACCAATCCAAATAGTGGTATCTGAAGAATGGATATTTTATTAACTTTATCAAAATTTAAATGCAATTCATAAAATTTAAAATACGAAAATATGATAACCCAAAAAAAATATCTTCGTTGTATGATTGAAATACAAAAAAATAAAGAAATAACAAATGAAAATAGTAAACCTTTTGCTGAACATTATATTTCTAACAAAATCTCACTAAATGCCTCAAAAACAATTTTAAACTTTAATCTATTTAATAATAATAAATTATAATTAAACGGTTCAGTCGGTTAATGTATAATCAAAAATAAAGCGAGAGATGAATGCAAATGAAGTAGGAATGAAAACATTATATTTAAAATTATTATTTTACAACAATAAAATATGTTATTTTTAACTAGTAACAAAAATGTTATCAAGTAACATATATAAGCCGAAATAATATTGCCCGGCAAAATGGCGGCCACCTCCCTAAAAATTGGCTTAACTTTATTCATTTATTTTTTAAAGTTTTCTGACAAGCTGAATTATTCATAAACCCGAGAGCTTCGCCATATAACTTTTTCTGAATATTTGTTCTCTTTATGAAAATGTATAATTTTTCATATTTTACTGGGGTTCTTTAATTGTACGGAAACGAGATGTGAAAAAAATTAAATCTGAAATCTGAAAATAATAAATATATTATTTAAATTAAAATCTTATATTTATCTCAACAGCATAATTCTATTATATTAAAAAAAACATTTTAATTTTCTGTACATATATATCTAATTAATGCTTATTATAATTTGTTTTAAAAATAATTTATACAAATTCAAATTCAAAAAAAAAAGTTTTCATGCATTATATATTTTTTAATATTGTATTGAAAAGTCACAGAAATAAATACGAACTTGTAAACATTTTTTTTCATGTAAAATTAATTAGAATACTGAGCAAAGAAAAAAACAATGTACTAAAAATTGGCAATATGACATATATATTACTAATTAATACTTATTATAATTTGTTTTAAAAATAATTTATTCAATTTCAAATTCAGAAAAAAAGTTTTCATGCATTATATATTTTTTAATATTGTATTGAAAAGTCACAGAAATAAATACGAACTTGAAAACTTTTTTTTCCATGTAAAATTAATTAGAATACTGAGCAAAGAAAAAAACAACGTACTAAAAATTGGCAATATTAATTAATTGTGATTGAATATCAAGAAATTTATAATAATCTCTAATATTCTTTGAATTTTTTTATTACAATTTGCGGTAGCACCGTTGTTGAAAAGGAATTATGAGAAACCGTATATTTAAATAAATTACTTTTATTTAAAGTTTAAACAACCATACCCCAAAAAATAAAAAATGTTTTGAATATATTCACCGAGGATTACTAATTTAAAATGTATTGAATTCTCAATTTCATGTATCTTATCCCTTCCAAAATCATGTTACCAATAAAATCTAAAATTCAGAACATTAGTAATCCTCGTTGACTGCATTAATTTTTTTTGATATTGCTGCCAATGCTTTTAGACCCCACATATGTAATATATTTAAAATAAGAGTGAATGTGAGAGTTATATTAAATAGCTTGTTGCTTCACGGTTGGTTGTGATATTTAAGAAAAAAATTATTTAAGTAACATGTATAGTATGTTTTATTAAAGAACTTTAAAATGAAATAAAACATACAAAACTGTAGTAATGGCCATGGTATTGGTTTTATTGTAGATATAATTTTATTTCATTTGTGAATTTTTACATGAAATAAAATTTCTGAAAGGAACGCTTCTGAAAATATTCGGAATGAGTAATGTTACCAATTATTTCTGAAGACGATGTAAGGAAATCGGCATGTGATATTGAACTGTAATGTAATTTGCCAATTATAATTTGAACACAGTTTTTTCGTATATAAATAATTCTTTGTTGCTTTATTTCAGAGCACCTGATGCTGTCGGGCCTAAGGACGAGTACACGCGCGCTCACACAGAAATTGACTGCAAATTGTATGCCAAGACGTGTCCCTTTTCATTACTTCAATTATTATTATCATATGAAAGGGCGTACCAGTTTTGATAAATGTATGAATTCATAGGAATTAAAAAAATGAAAATTTTTTATTGGCACATTATGGCAATTTTACTTTCCCTATTATTTTTAATTAATCAATTTATGAGCAATCTATGTATATATACATAATTATACTAGTAAAAATTTAAATTCATGATATTTTATTAATATTTATTTTTGTAGTTAAACAGTAGAGAGAGTGTCACTATGTGTGGCGAAAATATTTTTTTTTTTGAACGCGCTGTTTTCATAGCTACAAGGAAATGCAAAAAAAGTTGATATTTCAATATACTTTTGTCTCACGCAAAATGCGTGAAACATTCTAAAAATATTGGTTTTTAAGTTTTTCCAGAGGTTTTAAAATATTGGATTATTTTTATCAGATTAGGTACTTATATTCGTCATAAAACATAAATTTGTCAAAATTTTATGATTTTGAAAAGCTTAATTACTAAAAAAAGGCTGTCATTGCCCGAATGAGGGTAGGTATTAAACGCTATTTAACTGTCAAAATGAACTAAAATAAGCGTAAGATTAATGCAGGCTATATCAATATAATAAAAAAGGCATTCGAATACATTGAAGGTGACCCACCACATACCCTGGGCTGTTTTATGCGCCGAAGCGTCCATATCAGCCCAACACATTCGCCGCCTGGTTGGCATTATTTTATGCTAAAGCGTCCTCTCCGCCCGGCCTTGCGTCCCAGCATTACAAGAAGCAAGACCAGGTGAGTCGGTCGCGTAAAACTTTCAATGTCCCATGCTAAAAGTCTTTATTTTTAAAAGAGGTTTTACAAAATTACAATAAAAGAACATCTATAATCTAAAAAATACAACATAAGAACACGAACGAACAAGAGGAGACATCGCACGGGACAAAAATAAATCAACACCCCTCCTTGGAGGGAAAGGGACAAAACAAAAATTAAAACATGTAGCACTTGTGTCAGAAAAGGTAAAACCACCGGTATGACACCGATCAGGAGAGACAACGTAAAATTGACAAAATATGATACAAAACAGAAAAATAACGTGGTTGTGCAAATAAAATTGAAAATAACGATAGAAAACACAATGAAATTAACAAGAATGTAAAGAGAAAATAGAAGTAATAAACAGTCAAAGTGAAATTGTAAGCAAGATTATTAAAAGAAAACAAAGAAAGACCGATGTAGGGCAGCATGGTCAAGGGTACATCAGGACCACTGAGCAGGACCCCTCAGGATTTCCCAACAGGTCACCCAAATTCCCACGAACACTTTTAAAAGTCTGAAGTTATCCTCACAACTCACAAGGTCGGCATTTGTAAGACGCCGACCTGTTCCATGTGGCCCATTTATGCCCTCAATCAAAGCTTCTCTTGCATCCCTCATCAAAGAACAGTCCCACAGGATATGTCCCGGAGTCTGGGCCACACGAGCACAGACGCACCAAGGGTGGGTGGAGAGCCCAAGATCATGTAAGTTAGATCTGAACTCTCCATGACCCGACAATAGCTGTACTGTGTGGTGGTTCAGTGTGGGGAAATACCCTTCGGAATCCTTTCTTTCTTTCACCGCCACCCTCGGGAAGAAGCTGTGGGTCCACCTCTCGGTGGTAGCAGCATCCCATCTTTCTTACCAAACTTCGATCGTGATCCGTCTAATCTTTCTGTCGAACTCCTGGAACCGCTCGTTTTCCAGGCGCCTAGGAGTCCCACCGAAGTAGTCAGTTTCCAGACCCCGCCTAAGTTTACGGCGCGCGCAGGTCTCCAAAACCTCCAAGACTGCAGGGAACACCCCCGCTAGAACCGGGAGGGCCTGTCTAGAAACCGTCCGGTAGGCCCCCGTCAGCGCCAGCAACGGAACTCTCTGCCCACTATTCAGAGCTGCAGCGACAATCCTAATCCGGAGCCTATGCGACCAGACCTCGGCTGCATACGTGACCTGAGCCACATAAGTAGCCTTGTAAACTAGTCGCATAACCGGCAAACGGATGCCCCAGTCCGCAACACTCATCCGCTTCATGGAAGCAAAGAAGACCCCCGCACGGTCGGAGATGTTCTTGACATGAGCCAGAAAGGAGCCCGACATGTCAAAGGTCACTCCTAGATACTTAACTTCTCTTTCAAATTTTACAGTTATTCCATCCACTTTCAAAATCGGATTCCTAACCTGACTCAAGCCACCCTTCATCTTCAGAGCAACCGTTTTCGAAGGCGCCAGAGCTAACTTGTTTCTTTTACACCAGTCAGAAATCATCGCAATTGACCTATTACCCTTTTCCTCTAATTCTCTGCGAGTCTGTCCAGAAACGAGCAGGAGAGCATCATCCGCGTAGGCTATAGTCGTGCAGTCCACCGGTAGCGGAAGCAGTAACAGGTCGTCAAAAAGGATGATCCACAGAGTCGGTCCTAGAACCGAACCCTGCGGGCAACCCATGTCCAGAGGCCTGGTGCGGGATAATCCACCATAACTGAGGGTCACGGTACGATCACCGAGGTAACTTTTGACAATGTCAAAGAGATACCCCGGAGACTGCCGGACTTTCAGCTTGGTAATCATCTCCCACCAGGCATTATCGAAGGCACCCGATATGTCCAAGAAAATACCTATGACATACTTCTTACAATTATTCTTCATCCAATCACGTGCAAACAACATGGCGTGCTCCGTTAACCTACCCCTGACAAACCCAAACTGTCGGTCACAGGCAGGCGAGAGATTTCTCTCAAGCCTGTTCCGGATCACCGTCTCAAGCACCTTCCCGAAAACAGGAAGGAGTGTGATTGGGCGATACACACACTCACACAAACTCACTATTGGACATGTTTTTTCGTATTTTTTATCGATTGTATATATGTGTTTTCTTGTAATTGGCCCAAAATTCTGTACATCAATTATTGTTTTTTTTCAAGATTGATTAATTATATGGCTGTAAGAAAACCAATAAATGAAAATAAAAAATAAAAAACGCACCTGGATCTGACCGAGGTTTGGAGTTCCCCTTGGCTATGATTGAGAGCACACCTCTCTTCCATACGGCAGGAAAAACTCCTACACTAATGCACTTATTCATCACAAACAAAACTTCTTTACTGGCATACCTCCAAACATTCTTCGCTATCGCCCCCGTAATCTTGTCCACACCGGGAGCCTTCCCAGGACCTAAGTTCCTAAAAATGACGCTCAGCTCAGCTCCCGTGACACTCGAGACTCTAGCAGCATAGAGCTAGTTGGGAGACGGGCCAGGGCACGGACAAGCCGGTGATGGTCCTCCTCCCCTCCAGTCCGCTCCAGAGGCACAAGTTTCTCCAAGAGCCCATCCAGGGTGGAGATCAGACCATCCGTCGGTGGAGGACCACCTGGTGGAGGAGCATTTGAATAAACATATGTATATATTTCTGATATTTCTATATTTCAAGAACCATAAGCATCAGTTGTATTGTAGTGATTGTCCACCTATTGCAGCCGATGAAAACTGTAGATGCAGTAGCAACACACAAAAATGCCACTCTTGAGTAACCTACTAATTAATTCGAAAATTCGAAAGTTGAAAAAAATGACAAACCTTACTAAAAAAAAAATTTAATGCAAGAATATGGCAAAAAACATATATACACTTCAAAAAAAGAATAAACCATATTAGAGTTATAATAAAAATGAAAGAAAACAAACAGTAGTTTTATAGCACAGTTTTACAGCATGTTTCATATGGATATACAAAAGAAGTAGCTAGCTGGAATAAAAATATGTAAAAAGAAAAGAAAGAGAACTCAAAATAAGTAATTAGAAATAATACAAATTGGTAAGAAAATTAGGGTAACAAGCAAGATGAAAATAATGAAAAATAGAAGAAAAGAAATGCAGACGGTGAGCGACGTGTTTATGTTAAGGCGAGATAATAAATTATCCAAAATACTACGTTTTGTTTATGTGATTCAATTCAATTACTTCAAAAACCAGTGATTAACAACTCTTAACATATGTACACATTTTTTGGAAGCCTCTGTACACAAGATAATTTAGAAATATTAGAAATTAAAAAATCCTTCAGTAGGTACTACATATGATGCCACGCCCGAAAATACATACATACATATTATGCGAGTTTTTTAGATCGGCTTCCTTAACGAGAGGACAAAAAGGCGCAGCTACAAAAGGGGAGCTATTGAACTCTCTCTCTCTCTTTTCTGTCAACTAGCGTGCATTTAGCGTTGGGCTTAGCTTAGGGTCGGTCGACACAAAGCATCTGAGAATATATTGAAGAAAGCCGCAACCAGCTGTATTTTATTAAGAATCCGTATCAGAAGACTTGGGATGTGCTACAATACTCTTTAATTTACGGATCAGTTATTGTGCATCAATGCAAGGCAGAGCCGAGTTAAATCGTCCCCAAAGGAAATTGCCAAGATAAATGGAATCTCTCACTTCAGGAATATTGCAAATCGGAGCAGATGGTCATGGATATTTTTGACTGATGTGACTGACATGACGAAGGAGACGAAGAAGTGTTAAAAGCAAAGGCAGCAGTATCAACAAAAAATTATGTAGTCATCTAGGATTTCTTATTTATAATGAACTAAATTCAAGATTTTATAGGAAACATAGCCTATAAATTTAAAGGTACCATGATTTTAGAAGGGATAGATAAATAAAATCTAGAATTCAGTAAATTTTAAATTAGTAATCTTCGGTGGCTACATTTAAAACATTATTTATTTTTTTGTATAATGCTGCTTTTATACCCCACAAGCATTGTTATTCAGGGAAGTAAAAGCCAAGGCAGCAATGACACTTTTTTAAAAATGTTTTCAAGATAGCCATCGAAGATTAATAATTTGAATGAATTGAATTCGATATTTTATAGGAAGTACAGCTTTATCCCATTCAAAATAATGTTTCCAAAACACTGTTAAAAGCAAAGGCAGCAATATCCACTTCAACCAATGAACCTCCAAGGATGGGTCACGTGACAAAATGGCGGCTTCATATTGGAGAGAGAATTTTAGCGTCGTCGACTGAAACATAACAGCAAAGATAGTACTATCCAATTTTATAAGATAAATATTTATTAAAACGCGTACATATATTAGGTCCTTACATATGAAATTGGCGTTTTGCCGTACTGGCAAATTTGATCTCAAATATCTTCTCTTTGGTTAGGAATTCCAAATCCAAATTTATACAGCTATTTACTCATGTATTTGTGTTTTGAAAATTATAATTCATTTGTTTTTTCCTCAATTGTTTTTTTCTTTGCGTCACTCAGTTTACAAAATGAAAAACTTGAAATATCGCGTTATTTACGAGTACGAGTTCCACCGTGGCACCAGTGCTGCAGGAACGGCTCGAAGGATTAATGATGTGTATGGCGACGGTGCCGCAAAAGAAAACACAGTGCGTTTTTGGTTCCAACGTTTTCGTTCTGGAAATTTCGACCTGCAGAACAAGCCCCGTGGACGGCCGGAGACCAAAGTTGATAATGAAGAATTGAAGGCTATTGTGGAAGCGGATCCATCGCAAACCACATCCGAGTTAGCTGCAGGCTGCGGTGTTAGTGATAAAACTGTTTTAATCCACTTGAAGCAAATTGGTAAGGTGAAAAAGCTTGAAAGGTGGGTACCTCACGAATTGAGTGAAGCAAATCAACAAACGCGCGTTGACTGCTGCGTTGCATTACTCAACCGGCACAATAATGAAGGGATTTTAAATTGAATCATTACCTGTGATGAAAAGTGGATCCTGTACGATAATCGGAAGCGCTCATCGCAATGGCTGAACCCTGCCGAACCAGCCAAACCATGCCCCAAGCGAAAATTGACTCCAAAAAAGTTACTTGTGAGCGTTTGGTGGACTAGTGCTGGTGTCGTTCACTACAGCTTTCTTAAATCTGGCCAGACGATTACGGCAGATGTCTATTGTCAGCAACTGCAAACCATGATGGAAAAGCTAGCTGCTAAACAACCGAGGCTGGTTAATCGCTCTAGGCCACTGCTGCTTCATGATAACGCTAGACCACACACTGCACAACAGACGGCTACCAAATTAGAGGAGCTTTAATTGGAATGTCTAAGACATCCACCGTACTCTCCGGACCTTGCCCCAACAGATTACCATTTTTTTCGAAATTTGGATAACTTCTTGCAAAGGAAAAAATTCAACTCCGATGGGGCAGTCCAAACCGCCTTCAAAGATTTTATTGATTCCCGTCCGAATGGTTTTTTTAGTAAAGGGATCGATGAACTACCTATGAGATGGCAAAAGTGCATAGATAGCAATGGTACATACTTTGATTAAATAAATATATTATAATAAAAAAAAATCGGCTTTATGTTCCTCCCATGCTAAACGCCAATTTCATATGTAAGGACCTAATATAAATGGAATACTGAGGTGGCAATTATTTTTAAAAACTTATTTCCAGTAAGATGTAGGTTTCATAGATTCCAGAAAAATTTCCTTGAGTAATGACAGGTTTTTTGTATTTATCTCAGGAACACCTCAGTTGCTGCCTTTACTTTTATACCTCTCATACATTGTAGTTGGAAAATAAATTATTGTAGTTTTTCATTAAACAAATCGATGTATAATATCAATACATTTTATTCCAGACTAGTTATAAATTCGTGAAAAATCACGGGACATAACAATTGCAGGATTTTGATGTTGAAAATTCATGAATAGAAAACCTTTTGGTTTTTTCTAAACTGACTTTATTCGCTTAAACCTAAAACTAAATATAAAAATAATAGCATAAAAAAGTCAAGACCGTGTAATTTAGACCCTTGCGTATTACTTAAGCCGCGCGCTGATTGCGTGTCGCACTCTAATTTTCTAATGTCATAATTCCAGCAAGTTATGGACACAACGGACCGACATTCAAACAAGGAAATTATTATATTAATCTAGACTAGCTGTATACCCGTGAGAAATCACGGAACACAATTTGAACATTATTTAACTATTTATACATAATAAAAAGCCTGTCAAACGTCAAAAGTAGGAGGCGTACATGCTTTGGCTAAGTCCTACTCTTACAGCGTGTATGCATCTGAAGCATATTTTTGACGGGCCATGGGGCTATGCCATAAAATGTTCAAATGTACTAAAATCAATGATTCCGGTATTATAAAATACTTCTTATTTATTTATTTGTTTTAAGAAAAGTCAAAAGCAAATCTTAAATTAACATACAACAAATAAAAGATAGTAAATTATGCCAATTATAAACTTTCCACTTAAAATTAATTATTAATGATATTAGCAGAGTGTGACATTATGACAATTTATAGTTTCATTATATATTGATAAGGGCTGGGAATAGTAGGATTAGGAAAAAGGAAAGTAGCACCTACGGGAGTATATGGGAATATAAGTCAACTAGTTAGGGTGCGGTTGTGAAGTTAATTTTTGTTTAATGTCCAGAATAGTCGAGATAAAAAAATATCTATGTGGTTGTTATTCACGTTAAATGAATAGATGATCACGATAAATCTATAGATGAATGAGTTTTGTTTAGAGTTAGTCTTGCAAAGAGGAAGATGAAAAATAGGTGACCATCTGGATCTGGAACGATAGACGTTAAAGGAGTATCATCTAAGTTGTGTGTGATTTTAAATAACATTACAGAGCCCGCTGTATTTCTACGGAAAGTTAAAGTCTGTATGTTAAAGTATTTTTCAGCATCTTCATTGCTATAGCTAGACCGCATTCAAAATAATGTGCGCAAAAAATATGTGTTTTGTTACGATGCAAAAAATGAACACAAAATAAGTTTTTCTAGTAAGTAAGTAACCTTTTATAAACTAAAAAATACATATTTATTTGGAATATCATATTGAGGGTTGTAATACGGGCTTGCCAGGCAACTTTCCCCCGCTTTCTTCTTACCGGACAAAACTAGGGAATGATCTTTTGTTTGTGGTCGACCTATAACACGTATGATTACGTATGATTCATAACAGTATAACAGTGTAGATTGGATAACTAGATTGATTAGTTAACTTGGTTCATGGACCTAAAGACGTCATGCATATTACCAAATTATAACAGAAAACCGCGTAAATTTTGCAACGAGTAAAAAGGTGCAACCGTTATAATGCAATAATAAAATGCCGTTGATGTCGATCGGAACAATTTTTAACCGGGGGTTGTTTACTGTTCGATTTTTCATTACGGTCATGTCGGACCGTTGTGCGCTAACACGGGCCTCGGGCAAACAGTCGTGATGTTTGGGGACGCTTCCGTGACCAGCTGCTTAGCGGAACTGAGAATGTTTGGACGGATAATTGAGAGCGGGCCTTCCGCTCCCGGGAGGTTTTTATCAATTAACACGCGGTCAGGCGCGTGACGTCACGACCGCGTCGCCGCGAAAGAGTGTGTGACACGTTCTTATTTGAAGAATTAGGTAAACTAGATTTCACGCGAGGTTTTAATTGTGTTAGTGTGAATGTTGCCTTAATAATGATTTTTTTCCCCATCCTTTTCTTTTTCGGTAGTCCCTCGATAATAGCACAGTATACCCAGAACAGTAGGTTATCTCCGGCCTGTCGGCGAGTTATTAGCCTACTCTTGGGTTGACGCTAGGGTTGTCACTTTATTTTTACCCCCTTTCTTTTAACTCGTAGCGTCTGAGAATCCGACGCATAAGATAGACACGGAACCCCAAAATTTCTGTAATTAGTATACCTAGTTTCTGCACTTAAATTGCAAGAACGCTGATTAACATCAACGTAGACTTTTAAAAACTCACAATCTTTGTGATAATCAACACACCTTTTT
Organism: Agrypnia vestita; assembly: GCA_016648135.1. Taxonomy (NCBI): domain Eukaryota; kingdom Metazoa; phylum Arthropoda; class Insecta; order Trichoptera; family Phryganeidae; genus Agrypnia; species Agrypnia vestita. The sequence continues at coordinate 45,560 of JADDOH010005874.1, forward strand.
AGTATAGCACCACAAACATAAAAAAATGCATTTTTTTCAGGAAGCGCATTTTTTTTTCTAAAGCGGCGGCTACGAGCGCGAATGGCACCGAAGGCACGGCCCTTACTGCTGCCGCCATATGCCCCCTAATTTTATGTCAATGTGTGCGTCACAGTGCGTACGTACACGGCGCCAAGCACGCACGCACACATTCTAATGGGTAGCGGCCAGTTTGAATGAAGACGTATTACTGTTCTTAGTATACTGTGATAATAGGCATGATGACAGTATTAAAGAATTAAAGAATAAGTGATTTCAGAGAAGAAAAATTTTTGAAAGGATTCTGAAAAGTGATCCAGTTTTAATATACACATTGAGATTAATAAGATTTTCAATAAAATAAAAGTATAAAATTATGCAATCCACCATTTTAACAGAAACTTCGGTCAGAGCGCATGACGTCACGCCTCAGTACCCATCACCGTGTATTTGAACCGTTGCCATAGATACAATGAAATGTTTACTGAGGTTTGACGTCACGTAGACGAAATGACAGCTGCGAGCGTTTTTGCGCGAAATTAAAAATATGGAGATGAAAATGCAATTATTTGCGTAAAAACTTAGTTTATTACTGAAATAATGTTATTTTCGGTAATGGTAGACGTGCAACTACAATATATAAAGTTATTTAAAAATCTGTCATCATGCCTATTCATCTCTTTTTTTTCTTTTTTCTTCTTTTTCTTAGGCGGCACTTCGTTACGAGGATGATGTCGACTATGTCTTATTGATTGTGTATCTGAGCGTGGAGCCTCATTATTTACATACAGAGATGTATTATCATCTATATGTATAATATTATGTAACCCGTCAAAAATATGACTGTACTCTTCCATGTCGGTTCCTAGAGAATAAGTATTTATTTATTTAAAAAAAATTTTTACAAAAGAAATTACGGACGTTACAGGAAGTTACAGACATACAGATAGCGAAATTATTATTATTGGGATATAGATGAGGAGAAATAATATGCACAAGGTCAATCAATGTTTTGACGCCTCATAGCATTTATTTGGTCACTCGGTCATCATGGTTGGAGTTGCCGTTTAAAATTTACTAAAAATGCAACGTTCTAAGCAGACATATACCTGCAAATCTAGTAGATTTCTGCTTTAATTATGAGTCGAAAATGTCCAAGTCACCATAGTTATGGAGATATGCGATATCAAAGTTAGAATTTTTTCAATATTTCTGACTTATTTTTTGTAAAACAATGGACTATCTTTACGGAAAATTATATCGTTTGTGAAAAATTCATTCACTTTAATAGTTATGGAGATATGCGATATCAAAGTTTGCATACTTTTTAAATATCTCTGACTTATTTTTGTAAAACGTTGGACTATTATTACAGCAATTAATATGGAAAATGAAAATTCATTATATTTAATAAACCTATAATTAAACCTGTAAAGTATTGCAGACCAGCTCTGTTACACCATGTGATGTACCTACATAACAAATAGTTGTTGCGTAAAAACCGTTACGCATTTATGTTAGAGCTGTGTATGTGTTGTGTTTGTGGAATACCATGTATTATCATTTAACATTCTTTTATTTCAATTTACTTTAAATATAAAATTTTGGTTGGACTGTGCCTGTCTCACTAGAAATATCTGTGTTGAGACAGACAGTTTACAATGGTATGTAGATACAAAACATAGTTTGTATATATATAGTAAAATAATAATAATAAAAATTATATCATATTACAGCGTGTGCCAGTGTGCCTATTTTATCTCTCCCCTTGTTTCGTATCCACTGTTTTATTTTCTATTTTATTTTAGGGTTGTAAAGTGTGGTTAGCCCGGATTGCTTTAATTCATCAAGCATGCAATTAAGTAATGTGGGTCCAAAATAGTTATAGCTCCTTTGTCCATACGTGGTATGTTTCGAAAAGTGAAATTATTTTTGGAACAAATTATCAGACACACTAAACCGGTTGAAACCTATGTGGAATCTTGTCTAGACAGGGACACCGAGTGCACTGCCGCTGTGTCATTGTAGTATGTACGAGAAAGGAATATTTGAGAAGGAAGACCGGGTGGTTGGAATCAATTCTGCCTATTTAGATCGAGTGTACATAATTAATGTTTTCAAAGAGACCTACTGAAACAAATCTAACATTTCAGTTTTTCTCCGTTAAACTTCCAATACGATTTGATAGAGGTATCTCACTAACGCTTATGCAGGTTATTTGGAAAACATTAATTACCTCGCAGGACTATATTTCTGCCTTGATGAGTCGAAAATGTTGAAGCAGACATGACCTAATATCAATAGAGTTATGCAATATCAAAGTTTGCATTATTTTTGAAATAATTATGACTTTTTTTTTTACAAAAAGTTGAACTATCCTTATAGTAACTTATATCGATTACGAAAAATTTATTCGTTTCAATACATGTTAAATAAAATCATAAAAACCCTGCAAAATTTTCCAATTGGAATTGGAAGGTTTTTATTATTTTGTTTGAGTTATATTAAAGGGAATGAATTTTTCTTATTCGATATAAGTTACTGTAATTATAGTCCAATGTTTAACAAAAAATAAGTCAGAAATTAAAAAAAAATGCAAACTTAGATGTCGCATATCTCCATAACTATTGATATTAGGTGATGGTTGCTTGAACATTTTCGACTCATAATGTTTTCCAAATAACCCTGTATAGGTAAGCGGTTTACAAGATGTTTGAGGGTAAGAAGAATCTTTATTCCGAATTTCTATATAATTAAGTTGAAGAATGATAAATTATTTTCGTGAGAAGCAAGCAAAAAGAGGTAGTAAAGGTTAAAAAAACCATATTATAGCCATATGCAGAGTGCCGGTGGTACCTATAGCCTATAACCATGTTATAGGCTATAGGTACCACCGGCACTCTTTCTTCCAAGTCAACATACTGTGGCTGTCTGGATATTTATGCCTCTGGCCTCTGCCAACTTGTGATTGAGAAAATAACTCTCGGGGTATGGATATTACAGAATAGCCTAGAGTTATGCCAATAATGACAAAAGCATAGACAAGGCTATTTATATGGGAAAGTATGTATGGAATTCTTTTTTGGGGGTTTACAGGGCTTACAATCTATCATTGGCTGGCTTGTGTGATCACCTTTTTACGTTTATATGTAATTTTTAGTAGCATTCGCTTACATATGTAATTCCCAGCCAAGTAATTGTATATTGCATGTTTTTACAAAAATCTTACAGGTTTTGTTTACTGGGTTAAACGAGAGGGTCAATATATGCACCGTTACTGCGACCGAAATGAAAAATATATTTTTGGCACGGAATTGCTATCCAAGAAACATCGACGGAGTTTTATGCTTTATTCTGCGTATTTCTCATATCGGTGATAACAACGATTCAAAAATATGGAAATGCATCTACTAGCTATTGCGCGGCACCCGTCCAGGAAATTTGAGATATTTTTAACATTTATTTTGTTGACAGCAGAATAGGAACTGAAAATTTACCACCATTTTAATTTATCATCATACATTTTACAATAAAATTTTTCGTACAAATATTGGTTTACTGATAATTTTTAACTAAACTTACTATCTCAACCGTTTTCTCGAGAGGATAAGCAGAGAAGATCCTAACACACAATTCTCACCTCATACAAATTCATACAGTGAAGAGAAACCCACCACATACCCTGTTGTTTGTTTTATAAACAACAGGGTATGTTTATCGTCCCTAAATTTTCACCACCCAATTCCGCATTTTTTAATGCTAAAGTGGTCATCCTCTCCACGCCACTCAATGTCGTAATGCAAGCGGCACGGAGAGGCGTCTACACAAAACCGCTTCACTGTCTCCTAGGAACAAGGATGAGGAGAAGGAAGCCATAGTGTATTTGTTCATTAAATTGGATTTCAATTATACCTATACATAAAATGCAGAGAAGTTCGCAAAGAGAAATGAGAAATATAATGAAACATGATGATATACATATAAATGAGGAAATATAAATAAAGCCCCTAAAAATAAGAATCCACATTCATACATATTCTCTTGTAAGCTTTCCAATGGAGAAGTTTCATAGTGCTGATAATATAAAATGTTGTAACATTTAACTAAAATATAGACCAAAACTAACAAATCAATGAAAAAATTGTTGAAATCTGTCAATAAATGACAGAGAAAATGAATATAAAAAAATGTAACCCATAAAAACCAAGTTTTTATTATCTCCCTTTCTCATTTACTAGTGGAAACTGGTTTGGCGCTTAACCTACGCGTTGGGCTTCGGTCAAGCGACGCTACGAAAGGGAGTAATAAAAAAATTACAAAAATCCAAAATTATACTGTAATCAGGTTCCACGTCTACCAAACGCGTTGAAATATTTTCAAACAACTTGTAAGTTGTATGAAAAAAAAATTAAAATTTGAAAAATCCAAAAATTTATTAATTTTTTAAACGAAAATTTGATAGATTTTCTTGATCGTCGCCACGAGTCTGCTGCAAAGTTTCAGCTCGATTGGATCACGGGAAAAGGATTAAAAATCGATCCAAAGTTTTTTCAACGGCAAGCAAGCGGACGCCATGAGCTAATATAAAGGGAGTAATGAGTGTATTTTAGCTCGGATTGACATCCAACTCGCCTGTGACGTCACGCATCCGCATAGCCGGGCGCCTGAGCACGAGCCGCGATGTACACCGTACGAGAGATGACGTCATGCGACTCTACCGGATGGAATAAAATTATTCATGCAAAACGAAAATTTTAAATTCTATGACATTTATGGTTTTTGAGATATCTTAATTTAACTTTCAGACTTCTGTTCAATTTCACTCAAATTTTCCTTTCCATACATTGCCGAGGTTTCTCATATGACCGTATTTCAGTATCTGGCACCAGAGATCCTTGAATTTTAAACATATTTTCTATAAAATTTGCCAAATACGATTTAAATCCCTTTATATTCAGGCGTCGCGTGGGTGATATAACAGTCTAAAAAATTAATTATTATATAAATTCACACTTTGTAAAAGCGGCCAAAAAGTGTAGTGACGGGCGGCTGACAGACGCTTTTTAGACCGAAGTGACGATAGCGCCACCATCAAACATTCACAAGCGATTTTCCATTATAAAACATGAACTGGGCTAATTGACAAGCTGATCGCTAACCCATTAGCGCACGGCTGCAATAAATTAATAAAGATTATGATACTGCGATAGTTAAATTAGCCACTATGCAGGTATTAGTTAAGATAAAAAAATATATAAGTCTCATGGAGATGAAGCTATTTAAATGAGAAACGCAAGAACAACATCCATGGTGTAACAGGGTAATACAGGTTGTTAGCCCTGGGCGATGCTATAAAAAGACTTCCGTACACGTTTCTCATATAAACTGGAAAATATAAATAACCTCGCAAGACTATGTTCCTGCCTAGATTGTGAGTCAATTTCAAGCAACCATAACATAATATCAATAGATATGGAGATATGCGACATCAAAGTTTGTATTTTTTTGCAATATTCCTGACGTATTTTTTTGTAAAACGTACAGTAACTTATATCGAATATGAAAAATGCATTCCTTTTAATAAAAGTCAAATAAAATAATAAAAACTTCGAATTCCAATTGAAAAACATTCCAATTGGAATTTATGCAGGGTTTTTATCATTTTATTTAATTTGTATTGAAACTGATAAATTTTTGGTAATCTATATAAGTTACTGTAATGATAGTTTAACGTTTTGTAAAAAACAAGTTAGAAATATTGAAAAAAATTGCAAACTTTGATATTGCATAACTCCATAACTATTTTTATTACTTAGGTCATGGCTGCTTGAACATTTTCAACTCAAAATCAAGGCAGAATTATAGTCCTGCGAGGTTATCGATATTTTCCATGATCGTCTCCATGATATTTCTATAATTCATCTTAATTACTATAATTATCCTTTTGTGGACAAATTCGTTGTTGTGTTCTCAGAACAGTGTAGATGTTCATCTAAAAGACAACTCTGCATAATTAACTCAAAACTCGATTTTATTGACTTGTTCCTTTCGCCCACGTAATGTTTAGCACTCACTTGTGTCATCTGAATTTGAATGCTTGATATTTATGCATTTATGTACATTTCGACAAAACGTTACCTGGTAATACATTTTAATGTGTGTGAACAAATATTATTGAATATGCAAGTATTAACATCTACGAAAAAACTTGATGCCTTCAATATCACATTTTTGCACATAAAGCCAAAAACATGTCGAGCGCAAATAATTATCTGGGCCAGTGGTTTCGTCTGCGAGATCCGACTCGGTGGGCCAGAGGGTCTGCCCTTGATAAAGGATGACACACAAGAGAAAAACTTTGTATGTCAATTTGGGGGATTGGAATTCCAGTCATTTGGGAGCTCTCCGAGATAGAGGTCGAAGTTTAATTGCCACCTCCAGACCACTTGTGAAAGTCCTGTTTTATGGAGGCTCCGACATTATAAACTACGCTTTGCCTGATCATAAAGTGACTTGAACAATGACTATACAAATCCTGCGCAGATGTGTGACTTTGAGAGGCGTAGGTGAGTAGAGTAGCTAGCTGAGTGGAGAGATATTATGAAGGTAATATTGTACAAGAGAGATGATAGTGAATTTACAATCCACTTGATTTGATCGATTTAATTTGTACCATTGTCGTAACACATAGTAGTTTTAATTAAACAGTGGTAGATTTTAATATTTTATATGCTTGAAAGTAATTTTACGTGAATATATAATACATTATTTAGGTTTGTATAATTACCCATGTGAGTTATATTTATTAAACATGTACTATGCATATACTATTCTAGCTGTTCGTACCCGGCGTTGCACTGGTTACGGATTAAGTTGAAAATAAATTTGTGAGAGTGAAAAAGGTTCGATTCGAACGATACAGGTTTGCATCGAAAATATATCAGGGGAGGGAAAGGGTAAAAGGGGAGGGCGGAAATGTCACCAATGTTACCCGCCGAGTCCTAAAGAATAATTTTGCAAATTTTGAAACGGTAAAAAAAAAAAAACGTTTACAACAAAAGGTGATACAATGGTCCCGAAAATTTTTGTAGTCCTTATATTTTCTAAATAGAAGAAACCAAAATATTCAAATACAAAAAAAATTTAAACATCACGCTATTAAATACCAATCTTCAAAATTAAAAATGCCATCTTACCAACTCATCAAGATAGCCGGCTATTATACGACGCTTGAGAGTTATTTCTAATGAATACGAGTTGATGTATTGCTTTATTTATGTTGGCAAGCCCACAACTACATTGATACATTGACCAGAGTACGATGTTTACGTATATCAGTAGTACTTGATAATTAAATTTAAAATTAATCTATCAGACAATTCATACAAATCAAAACATTAGGATCAGACTATGAAGTGAGACACAAGTCACAAAGATATTAAAAATTAATAACAAATTAATACGTTTATTTTTCTTTCAAATAATAAACATGACCCATAAGAGAAAAACAATTATAGAAATTTTTCCACATAAATTTCGCTTTTGGATCAAAATTTGTGTGAGAATCATTAAAATGGAACCTTAATTGAAAGTTTTCAGCAAAAGGGATCCATAGGTGACTTGCCATGATCCAAGATACCACGTCATGGTGTGGTGTCGTGTAAAGGAGGATCATCCGGCCTTATTTCTTTGAAGATGAAGATGGCAGTGCTGTATCAGTTACGGACGTGGTCGTTTTTGAGTACTACTTTGAAAAACAGGAAAGAGATATGTGCTCAGAAGAATGGAGAAACTGTTCATACATAGAACCACCATGAGGCTTTTAATCTTATGGCTTGAAGCTTAAAGAATAATTTAAGTCATCATTCATTTAAATTTTCAAAAATTGTCTGACTTATAGAAATTTGAAGTCGTACGTGAATTTTTAAATTAATTTGATTATTATTTTTTTAATTGATTGAGAAACATTGTAGATTGACATTTAAAAAAAATATTGATTATTTTATTTGTATATATCTACTTTTACGTTACTTTACTTTTTTTTTCACCAACATGTTTCAGAAATTACCATTCCATACAAGTTATACAGCACCCTGATGATGCGATGGTAATTTCTGAAACATGTTGGTGAAAAAAACTCACATAAAAGTAGATATATACAAATAAAATAATCAATATTTTTTAATTTCATTATTATTTTGCATTTTTCTCGATACTCTCCTTTTCAGACCGGGGGGAGAAAATATCTCTAAAATCATGAGACCGATTTTGTTAAAATTTTGAATACATCTAACTTAAAACATTATCTGATTTAGAATACGTTTTCTTGATAACTTTTTGCTTATAACGAATTTTTAACTTTGATTTTTTAGGAAAAAATTAAATTATTTTCAAACTATTCTCATTTGGACAAAAATTAACCCTTTTCTCGATACGCCATATTATAGACCTTCCAACTTTAACAAGAAAATAATAAATATTTTCATTTCGATCAAATCCTGGCGATATGATTATCTGCACCAGCTGCACACATCACGGAGAAGGACCTTTGGGGGATATCAAATAATTTCACCATTTTGAAATTTTCAGAATATTTGATTTGTTAATTTAAAATATCAACCAATTTATGCCGTAAACTATGATAGCGAAACGAATTTTTAATTACGTTAAAAAGAAATTTGAATGTATTTTACTTTGCTAGGTGGTGCAACCCGTTGAAGGAATTTACTTAGCCATCACGATCACCTAACTTTACTGCATCCGACTATTTTTTTTGAGGTTAATTGACACTGAGGTTACGTTGATAAATTCTAGACAATCCACCAACAAAAGAAACTACAATGAAAAATTGTGTGACCAGTACCTACCAGTTGAGAGATGTTGAATATATACCTTGACCTGATGAACATATGAATATTTATGAATATTTATGAATATATATATGTATGTTAGTATTAATTTCTTTGCCAGACTTCACTTGGTAATAAGCTTCCGATACGAACGGACGTGCTCGCACTGCCCCTCGTGACGAAAATTTATTAACAAGACACCCTGAAGATGCCTGTTGTGATTCAGGCGAAACGTCGGTTGACGAATGGTCCTTCTGAGTACCAGATTTTGACGCGGGTTATCCCCCGCCATTTCTAACACCCGTGAAAACCTTTTCTATAACATATATATGTATATATATATATATATTTGTTTATACATAATATTTCCCCGTTTTTTAATTTTACTTAAAAAATAATTATACTAAATTTAATTATAAACCTAAAGTCACAACATTTTTAAATTATTTCGTAACTTATAGCCCATACCATAGTACACAGAGTACATTAAGTATTTTAGCCAGACTGTGCATTATAAATACCAACCTAGTAGGAATCGCTCGGTCAAGATCGCGGAACGATATTTATGAATTATAAAATGGTATTCTGTTCACTGTTCGGTCGATGATGACGTCACATTGTGAACTTGAACGATGTGGTCGGTGATGGCCAGCTGACGTTTCCTACAATGTTTGCTGACAGATACTCAATTCCATTTACCGTTGGGGCAGAAATTGTCAACAGAGGAGGCAGACCTTCATTATACATTTTCAAACCAATAATTTCGCAGCATAATAATTCCGCGGTATTTTTACGTATATTCAGAATTAAAAAATATATTTTACACTACACTACACTCGCCAGTGGAGTTCTTTCCATTTAAGAAAGACAATCAAATTAGTATGTGTAAGCCGTGCGTACGAGGCACATTGTTTCGTTGTGCTGGTGTTTACACCCGTACAAACCAACACAATGATACAATGTGCGTCGTACGAACGGCTTACAAATACTAATTCGATTGTCTTTCTTAAATGGAAAGATCTATACCAGCGGTTGTATAAATGTCGACATCAGGCGTGTGCAGTGATTACATTGAAGATATGACTTTTCCGTAAACATGAATTTTAGAAAAAAATCAAAATCAAGTATTTATCTGACAGAATATTATGATATTGTTACGAGACTATAAAAACGGAAAGAATTATACGTAACGAGAATTTTAAAGCATTCTGGACCTTCTACAGTGAGTTAAAACATTCTGGTGGTGTCTGGAATATGCGAGAATAAATCAGAATTTTTTTGAATTTTTTTTTAGAGTTTATTGTGACAGTTCAGCGAAACCAGAGACAAGACGAGCGACCGGCGGCGATTCGTTGTGGACGTTGAAATACATGCGAGAACCAAACGAGGGTTCAACGGTGAATGGGTGCGATCCTAGACATGCGAATATTCTTTGGCGAATATAAGGTGTTCCTCAGACGAGTGATTAGTGGGATATTACGTCAATTAAAGAACAGTGCTCCAATTAAATTCCTTTCCAATGACTTTGGTAATTAAATAAAACTTAAATCATTTTATGTGTTTTGTATATCTCGCACTGCTAAGATCCCGTGACGATATATTAAAATTTGAATAGAATGAAAATAATTCTGATAAAAATATTATTTGATATATCTCTTAAAATCGATTTCATTTATTATAATACTATACTAAGATATTAGGTCCTTACATATGAAATTGACGTTTTACCGTACTGGCAAATTTGATCTCAAATATCTTCTCTTTGGTTAGGAATTCCAAATCCAAATTTTTACAGCTATTTACTCATGTATTTGTGTTTTGAAAATTATAATTTATTTGTTTTTTCCTCAATTGTGTTTTTCTTTGCGAGACTCAGTTTACAAAATGAAAAACTTGAAATATCGCGTTATTTACGAGTACGAGTTCCACCGTGGCACCAGTGCTGCAGAAACGGCTCGAAGGATTAATGATGTGTATGGCGACGGTGCCGCAAAAGAAAACACAGTGCGTTTTTGGTTCCAACGTTTTCGTTCTGGAAATTTCGACCTGCAGAACAAGCCCCGTGGACGGCCGGAGACCAAAGTTGATAATGAAGAATTGAAGGCTATTGTGGCAGCGGAATCCATCGCAAACCACATCCGAGTTAGCTACAGGCTGCGGTGTTAGTGATAAAACTGTTTTAATCCACTTGAAGCAAATTGGTAAGGTGAAAAAGCTTGAAGGGTGGGTACCTCACGAATTGAGTGAAGCAAATCAACAAACGCGAGTTACTTGTGAGAGTTTGGTGGACTAGTGCTGGTGTCGTTCACTACAGCTTTCTTAAATCTGGCCAGACGATTACGGCAGATGTCTATTGTCAGCAACTGCAAACCATGATGGAAAAGCTAGCTGCTAAACAACCGAGGCTGGTTAATCGCTCTAGGCCACTGCTGCTTCATGATAACGCTAGACCACACACTGCACAACAGACGGCTACCAAATTAGAGGAGCTTCAATTGGAATGTCTAAGACATCCACCGTACTCTCCGGACCTTGCCCCAACAGATTACCATTTTTTTCGAAATTTGGATAACTTCTTGCAAAGGAAAAAATTCAACTCCGATGGGGCAGTCCAAACCGCCTTCAAAGATTTTATTGATTCCCTTCCGAATGGTTTTTTTAGTAAAGGGATCGATGAACTACCTATGAGATGGCAAAAGTGCATAGATAGCAATGGTACATACTTTGATTAAATAAATATATTATAATAAAAAAAAATCGACTTTATGTTCCTCCCATACTAAACGTCAATTTCATATGTAAGGACCTAATATATCGCTGCTTACCACAAATAACGGCCTATTCCAAAATACTGCATTTTTCAAAAAGGCGGCCCTCCTAGCCCAGTGGACATGATACTGGTTTCTCACACCGAGGGTTCCGAGTTCGATTCCCGGTGAGGTTACAGTTAATCTATGTGATTTAGTACTAATTTATTATTCTTGACCTGTTTAAGTGTAAAAAAAAATGATTGATACACACTGGCGACCTCTGTCGTAGAATAAGTGAGCACTCCACAACAAAGTGCATATAATTTACGCCCCCGGACACGGAAACATTTATCGGTTTGCCCTATACCTCCGCGGGTACAGGTCGTTCTCCTGATGACGTTGAATACGACTTCAACGAAACGTCGAGAATTGTCTCTCGGAAAACATACGGTTCGTATAAAATATCCGTAACTATTTACAATTAAATATGTCTAACGATCGTAATAATAACCTTAACTCTTTAATAAGTAAAGCTTTTGTTGAGACAAGTCAACTGATGAAATTAGTAAAATAGTAGTAGAAAGCACTATTAAACTCGTGAACTTTTGTGAGCTTACATAGTACTAAGGAATATTAATGTGTCTTTTCTGTGCATTGGTGAGAAATAAGGTGGTGAACTAGTTGTTCGTAGTACTGGGAGTGCTAGTACTTATCTATGGAAATAGTTGATTAACATAAGACAAACATTATCCATAGAAATAATTTGTTAATACTGATAGTGCGTGGAATATCATGTAATAATTTATTTTTTTAAAATAGTTTTCATTCTTAGGTTTGAGTAAGATAAATATTTTTGACAAACGTTCTCCAGATTTGAAGCCCTTTAATCAGGAAGATCGCACCACGTGACAAGATATTTCTACTCTTTACTCGGCATTGAAGGTCTTCCACTAAAATTAATTAATTAATTAATTTACATTTTATAACAATTAATGATAATAATGCTCCCTTACTAGGATTATTCTTTATCGAGGTGGGCATGATACACAATATTATTATTTACGTCTTTATATTATTTTATAAAGTAATATTCGTTTTTATTAAGAAATATTTTTATTTTTGCGATACCCAACAGGCCCCAGCCATGAGGTCGTTCAGGTTATAATTTTTTTTTAATTGTTTAAAGTGTTGAGTTCGGCCCTCGTAGTCCAATGGGAATGGCACTGCCTTCTTTTGCAAGGGGGTCTGAGTTGGATTTCTGCCGAGTTTAAAATACATCTACTTGATTTTAACCCTGGATATTTTTGCTACATGGCTACAGTAATTGGGCCTCGTGGCCTGTTGGAGCGTTAAATGTCAAAAAATTTAAATAATCGTTAATCATTTTAATGTAATAAAAATGATTAGTCAAATGAATAATTGATTGAGGTTCTAAGTATGCAACTTTCTGACTTGGGTGTTTTGAAAAGTTTTCCTTTAATTTACAGGAATTTAGCACACATGAAAAAAAGCTGGTAGAAGATGGCAACAGCAGATAAAATACTTGTGACTTGGACGATGGGGTGATAGTGATTAATGATGAGAGTGAGTGAAAATCGAACCTGAATAAAGTGAATGTTTTTCAATGAATAAATCTGGGGATTTATGGTAGAAGTATCTACATAGGTATATCAAAAAAGTGAATAAGGAGAAACCATTTTTTGTTTCTCATAAACAATACATGTAAATTACTTTCAACATGTACGTCACGATCATATGGTTACCGAAAATATTTATTAGCAAGCTTTAAGTTAACTGAGATTCTTCAAAAAGAGCTGAATATTAATTATTTAATTTTATAATTTACTAGTTGTTCAAACCCGGCATTTCCCGTGTTAAGAATTTAGTTACAAATAAGATTTTGGTGAGAAACAAAGGATCCATTGTTTTGCCAAATCTCTAATAAAAACAACGTTTCCATTTAATCTACGCTGGGCTGGATGAGGTATCCTGGGAAGAAATGTCGTCTATGTTACCAACAAGATCGGTCGAACGGTAAAGATTTGCATGTAAAATGTATAAGGGGTGGAGGAGGGGTAAATGAGAGGGGAAAAATGTCACCTTTGTTACCCGCCGGGTCCTAAAGAATAAGCATGCAAAATTTGGATCAGATCGGTATAGATTTGAACAGAATAAATATCAGGGGAGGCGGTGGGTATAAAGGGAAGGGGAAGTATCGCTTTTGTACCCGCCGGATCCTAAAGAATAAGTATGCAAAATTTGGGTACCATCGGTTAAACGGTTGTGGTAAAGGGGGAGGGGAAAATGTTACTCATTTTACCCGCCGGGACCTAAAATATAAGTATGCAAAATTAGAGTCAGGTCGGTCGAACGATACAGATTTGCAGGGAAAATATAACACGGGATGGGGGAGGGTAAAGAGGAGGGGGGAGGGGGATGTGCCATTATATTAATAATTAGGCTGTTATCTGTAGGAAAATAGTGATAAAGGCACATCTTGCATCAAAAAGAAAAGTTGGCATGGCCAGCCAATGTGTTTTTATTTTGAAACGTATATCTATAATTTGTGTAAAATAATTAATAATTAATAATTAATATAATTAATATAAATTAACTTTGTTTAAAACCATTATTTATTGAAAAAAATCAACATGTTTCAAAGCCAATGGCTTCTTCATCAGGAAAACAAAAATAATATTTAAAAATCGAAGTATAGATCAAAAGTTATATATGGAAAATAATAATATAAAGTACCTAATTAATATGAAAATAAATTTAAAAGATAACTATTTGCAAAAAGATAATCAGGTCCTTTTTGCAAATAGTTATCTTTTAAATTTATTTTCATATTAATTAGGTACTTTATATTATTATTTTCCATATATAACTTTTGATCTATACTTCGATTTTTAAATATTATTTTTGTTTTCCTGATGAAGAAGCCATTGGCTTTGAAACATGTTGATTTTTTTCAATAAATAAGTGGTTTTAAACAAAGTTAATTTATATTAATTATAATTATGTTACCACAAAATAAATTTGCTACATTTGAAGAAGAAGTAATAATTAATACTTTGACAAAATAATGAACTCATTTTTTAAGAATCTTCATAAACTCATTTTTCTTGCAAATGATTAATTTCAATCTCATATCTTGCATCTTATAATAATCATTAAACTGAAAGGTACAAATTATGCTAGAGTTACCTACATATGCAATTCTTACGAGAAAATTCTCAATTTTAAATATTATGATACTCCTCTCCTATTCACGAGTTATATTACTCATTTAAAAGAGAAACACCATTGTAAAAACTGTTATTAAAAAAATATCTATCAAATAAATCTATCAAATAAACATCTATAAAAAAATCTATCAAATAAACAAATAAAAGAAAATAAATAAAATGTAAGTTTAAATTTATAACACATTTCTTAAAAATGTTTTTCGCACCTGACTCAGTGTTAGGTAATTATCGGTCTCTTTCGTTTATGTCATTCCGCCTCCCTCACAACCTTTTAGCGTTTCCCATCTCTGGTGTTCGGCAGCGTAGTAATTTGACTTTCTTTAAGTATTTTTCCGTTTCCGGCAGTTAAGCGGTCCCGTCAATTGATACATTGACTTGTTAATCTCTAGTGCTTTTCTGCACTCGATTGAAAAAAGTTTGCAAACGTGTTTTACGTCGGATTTGTCGGAGAGAAATAATTATTTTTTTCATTTGCATAATTCAGGGAGTCAATACACCATACAGAGGTACGTTTTTAAAATATACTAGCTATAACCCGTCAAAAATGACGAGTTTACTTTTAATACTTTTATTATCAAATATTTCGGCCGCCATTTAAGGCCGTGAGAGCAGCGCTACGTTAGTGATGGAGAAACAAGCATTGTTTGCTTCTTATATCATCAATATATTATATTATTATATTATACCTCAATATTATTTGAGAAATCTGGTAGCATTAGTGACGGACGTAGTTACAAAGATATTTTGAATAATGATTAATACCAATGACATATGCGATGTATTAATGGATGCACTTATTAGTTTTAATTTTTATTAAACTGGAATATTGAAAAAATCTAAATATTAAAAAAAAACTCTAATTCAGAATATTATATTTGAGAAACAAGTCAATATTTTCATTTGATTTTTTTAATAACATCTTTGAAAGCAAACTAATCGTGAAAACGGAATGATCTCAGCTATTGGATTCTTGTTACGGTTACGGATAGACAATCGAAATTATTCTAATTTGTGGGGATTATACAGCGAGAGAATATATTATAGAAAGATATATTTTTTAAATACTTAGTAACATGAAGCATTTACCAGTATATATCTACATATATAATACTAAACCTCATACTTGTATATGTATTAGGTAACTATACATGTCATAATCCTTGCGTACAATCTGCAAGAACTTTCGATTCCACCAGAGATTAATTTTGTTGGTCGTAATATTGATTGATTCTTTCAATTTTGATTTTGTAATAGTAACATATCATTTTCACTAGTAGTAAAAATGTGAAATTTTGAAATCTTTATGTGATGCGAATCACTAAAAAAATTATCTCTTTTTGTGACAAAATATGATTTTTGTTTAAATACATGTGTTTAAAATACATGAATTATTTTCCCGGCCATTTAAATTTTGAAGCTGGACGATTCGATCCTACATATTTTAGTCTTGAAACGCGTATTTCGAATTTTTTACGGTTTTTAGGAAATCTGAAAATAATTAAAATTAATGAGTTAACCGGAAGTAAAAATTATGGTTATCAGCTGAGTTATTGAAATATTTTTTACCATTTTATAAATATTAATGTATAAATTAAGTTATCGTTAATCAAAAAAAATAAATGACACGATCAAATTTTCTCATTATTAACTTTGATTATGATATATTTAGAAGTCAGTTCTTCGTCAGTTTTGATTATGATAAAAATATGGTTATATTTAGACTGAATTTTATAAGTAACATGAGCAAAGTAGCATTTTTAATATATTAAGATAAATTTTATAAGAATTCACATTTTAAAACTAGTCCTAGACCGTCTGTACTATGAATAAAGAAAAAATGGGTGTCTTTTTAATTAATACAAATTACTAGAGGCGTGCACTGGGTACGTTGAAGCATGACTTTAACGTGGACATATATTTTCGAAAAATCGAAATAAATTCTCTCGTGTTATTCCTATTACAATTATTATTACATTATTCATATGCAAATGTACCAAAGTATTATGTCTTTTCTATCTCTGTATAAATATTAAATTTGGTGAAGATAAATAATAGAAGTTTCAAAGACACGAAACTATTTATACGAGAAACGTGTAACGGTGGCCCAGGGCTTACAACCTGTATGAGCTGGCTTAAGTGGTCGCTCTACATAGTGCAACGTTCACCAATTCCAACGTAAGAACATCCACACATTATCAAAATTTTCTAATATGTTAAAAATCTGAGAATCTTTCGTTTATTTGAATGGGTTATGCTAGAGACATCTATAGTCTTTACTTATGAACAAGTAAGTATACATAAATTTGGCAGCTGGAAATGATACCTCTATATTTTTCTTAGAACAAACCTAAATATAAAATATTGTTACTTAACTTAGATTTTATCCAAAATATATGTTAACGTAAAAGTCATTCTGTATTGCACCCACTCACTGCATGCGCCTGTAAATAGCATAATAATTATTACATAAGCATAAAGGTTATTAATTATAAGTAAATGATTTTTACATAATTTTTATGCGATAATTTATTTCAGCTCAAGTTTTCACGAAAAACAAGTTAAACACAAACAAGTAAAATGGGCGCAAAACGTGATATTCTGGCGTTGCTTGTTTTCCTGGTACTTCCAGTAATCACAATATCGGAGGACATTGATCTGATGAAAGACTCATCTAAAATATTGTCAAGAAGAAGACGGTACGTGACCTTTCCCGAGGGAGCCAGCTTTTCGGTACGTTAACCAATCTATTATAAATCACCCTTCCATAAATAACCATATAATTGAAATAATGCTTTGTGGATAAAATACTCTATTTATAGCAACCCGAAAGTTATTTACGCATTGTTTTTTTAATTTATTTTCTTCTTACTCGTAATTTTCGTGATTCTGAAAATCGTGACTACTGTACAGTGTCGTGCCAATATGATAGACCATCACAAATATGGTCTTTATTTTCTTCCATGGCCTTGTGCAATGCAATGCCTTGTGCAATGCAATGCCTTGTGCAATGCAATGCCTTAAGTTGGAAGGTTTGTCTGATCGCTCGATAGTGGTGGTGATCTTCTGCATCCACTGCTACTTGTTTTAATGTTTATTTTAACGAAAACATATAAAACAAATTCATTAATCAATTAGAAAAGACAGAAAAATCAAATCAACAAAATAATGTTTTAGCTGCTACTATCCGGGAATGGCGCATTTATTATTGTCGTTATATTTTAGTTATATTACAATTATAAAATAATTATGGGACAGAATATTATGATATATTACAATACGAATATCTGATAATAATTGTGATAAAATTACGAGGTATATCTTAAAAATCGTTTTTTTTTTTCTAAAATATATACGTAAGTAAATCTTATGCTGCAGTGTTCTCAATAAATGACCCTGGAAAGCAGATACGGAAATCTTTGGCTATTTATAGGACTTACGACTTGTCGAATGGCTGGCTTAAGTGATCAAATTACACAAATTCACCAATTCCACCCTTGATTTACCACCACATCTATTAAATTTTGGAAATTGTGTATGTACATATGTGTCATTTATACAATTGGTTCATCGTATGACTGTGGCGTATGACGTTCAACGTATGACCACCATCTGTGGTTGAAATTTGTCATCCACGTGCACGAGTAAATAGATGTCGCCGCTGGTAATAAGATATTTATTATATTTCTGAAATTCATTAAAGCATTATCAATATATATATATATATATATATAATAGAGTTCCTGGCACCACCTAGTGGAAATACTCAAAGGTTTTTGTAAATCGCTGGTATTCGAAGAATGGTAACGATTGTAGAAGAAATTCTATACAGATTTTTTAACGTTTTTTAAAATCGATAAAGCTACCCGCTATAAAAGTAGGTACACCTTCATATTTTTTGAATGGTCTGAACTTCTCTAAGGTTAACCGATTATTGTCACAAATAGTTGTACTACACATTTACCTTCGCTAATTAAAACATTAAGTAGGCTTTCATGATTTCTTGGGATACATGAAGTTTTGAAATCCTGTTGGTATTAAGGTCGCTTTTCAATTCTTTGAAGTGATTTTTAAGTAAGATAATATAATACAGGGCTAAAACTAGATGGCATTCAGTATTATCTTTCGTTGACTGCTATTATGACTAATTTTTATGACTGTTGCTCCAATAATTAACATGCCTGTCATGGTGTTACTATTTTTTTTCAAGCTTAACTAAGGGGTTGTAAACCCCCCATAGAAATCAGATATTTAGGTAGAAATCGGATGATTTTTTATATTTATTGTTATTCATTAGTGGAACTTATTAATGCCTACATTAAAATATTTTTTAACAGGAAAATTGTTGAAAAAAAAAGACAAAAGATAGATGAGATGCGAAATTCCCCAGTAACGATTGTCCGAGACAGAAAAGAGGTCATGAACCAATTTAGAAAATAAATATCCAAAATGTATATTTCAGAGATTTGGTTGCGTTGAAAATGTCATTCGTGGACATGGACTATTAGTTAATCGTAAAAATCATATCATTTTTATCAAATAAATAAACAGTAGTAATTAATAACTAGTTGCATATATTACAAAAAACAACATTTTAATTTAAAATAAAACATATTTTAAATGAAAATATTTTTAGATTTCTCAAAACATGTGTAATATTCAAGTTGATACCTATTGAAATTTCAGATGGCTGCCTGTTTGACGGTGGGGGTGCTGGGGAACCCCATGCCCGGCATATTCACGTGGGGCCTCAACTGGGGCATCGCGTTCGAGCTGCCCAACGAGACCATGTCCTTCAACGCGCTCAAGAGGGCGCACTACATCCCGCGGCCCGTTATCGCGCGCCGCTACCGCCGCGACCTCTACTCCAAGCTGGAGATCGTCATCAGCGAGTGAGTACCGAACCGCAGCCCGTCCAACTATCCGGGCGTTTACAGGACTTACGATCTTCCATTGGCAGGCTCAAGTGATCACTTTACACAATGTTACCCACACATACATCCCGCGGCCCGTCATCGCGCGCCGCTACCGCCGCGACCTCTACTCCAAGCTGGAGATCGTCATCAGTGAGTGAGTACCGAACCGCAGCCCATCCAGGCGTTTACGGGACTTACGATCTTCCATTGGCAGGCTCAAGTGATCACTTTACACAATGTTACCCACACATACATCCCGCGGCCCGTCATCGCGCGCCGCTACCGCCGCGACCTCTACTCCAAGCTGGAGATCGTCATCAGCGAGTGAGTACCGAACCGCAGCCCGTCCAACTATCCGGGCGTTTACAGGACTTACGATCTTCCATTGGCAGGCTCAAGTGATCACTTTACACAATGTTACCCACACATACATCCCGCGGCCCGTCATCGCGCGCCGCTACCGCCGCGACCTCTACTCCAAGCTGGAGATCGTCATCAGCGAGTGAGTACCGAACCGCAGCCCGTCCAACTATCCGGGCGTTTACAGGACTTACGATCTTCCATTGGCAGGCTCAAGTGATCACTTTACACAATGTTACCCACACATACATCCCGCGGCCCGTCATCGCGCGCCGCTACCGCCGCGACCTCTACTCCAAGCTGGAGATCGTCATCAGTGAGTGAGTACCGAACCGCAGCCCATCCAGGCGTTTACGGGACTTACGATCTTCCATTGGCAGGCTCAAGTGATCACTTTACACAATGTTACCCACACATACATCCCGCGGCCCGTCATCGCGCGCCGCTACCGCCGCGACCTCTACTCCAAGCTGGAGATCGTCATCAGCGAGTGAGTACCGAACCGCAGCCCATAAAATTGTGTAAAGTGATCACTTGAGCATTGGCAGTATCAACTACGGATATATCACGAAGGCAAACATTTAAACATTTGACTTGAATTTTTAAAATTGATCGTGAGATAAAAATGGGTATATTTCTTCATTGTTATTGAGATTTTCAACAGACGCAGAAAATTTTTGGTACCAATTAGGTTATAATTAAATATATAATAATATATAGAAGTCAAGGTGGCATTCCGTTCTTGGCGACCGCGACCAAGCGAGCATGGTCACCGGTCGCGGTGCGCCCTTAGCTTACGGATCTACGCGACCAAGGCACGCGACCCATACTAAAGTTCGGTGTTTCTGCAGTTGCTATAGACTAGCAGTTGTGTTCCAAGTATTATGTCGGATGTTTTAATTACGAATAGAAAAACACTTATAAAGCAGTTATTGGGAGACGAAGAAGAATATGATATTCTTATTATTTTAATGTCTTGCCTCTGTAAAAGA
The DNA here is from genome assembly GCA_016648135.1 of Agrypnia vestita. Taxonomy (NCBI): domain Eukaryota; kingdom Metazoa; phylum Arthropoda; class Insecta; order Trichoptera; family Phryganeidae; genus Agrypnia; species Agrypnia vestita. Next base: position 66,690 of record JADDOH010005874.1, read on the forward strand.
GGATAAAGATCGACTCAATTTTCACATCACAATTCTAACACTGCGTAACTTAAAATCGTGAAATTTTCAGGAGAACAAAAAACAGAGCGGTCTGCACTGATATATGCTCTGTTTTTGTTTTTGGAATAAAGCGTCACCATTGGCTAAATCGCTTTGATTTTGATTGGTCAAACGACGCGAATTTCGATTATCTGTCCAATGAGATGCATAACTCATTTCGACCAATTTTCGACCTTCGTGGTGTAACTGAAGTGACGAAATATTTCTAAGGCTAATTTTTAAATTTTACTGGGAACTCATGAAAAATATACATAAATTCCATGTTAAAATGTATTTTGTAGTTATTTACAGTTGGTACCTGCAGGGTTTTTCATAATATTAAACCACTGTTTCGTGATCGTCAAAGCCGAGCTATTGGTCAGATTGATGCTTGAGATATTTGAACCAATCAGACTTCATTGTTTTAATTCAAGGAGCCGCCGGACGAAATTTGGTTCTCGAAAGTTACGTTTTCGGAAGACAAATTTGTAGTGCATGGGACGATAGAAACACCAAAATTTTTGCAGAGAATTACCAGCACCTTGAGTATCTTTTTAATTGTGTAATAACTTGTTTCGGTATATATTAGAATTTTTTTTTAAGTAAAATTTTTTAGGGAAAAAGAAAAAAAAATACGTAAAAGTATGATTTTTTTATTACAAAGAAGTAACGGACGTTACACGAAGTTGTGGGGATAGACGGACGGACTGACGGACAGATAGACAACGAAATTATTATAATTAGGATTTACGGGACAACAACAGAACAAATAAAAATCGGGTTACCATGAATATTAAATAGAATAGAGACCATCTAGACAACGAGAAAAATAAATGAAAATTAAAATGCTGTAGTTAAATATCTGGTGATATTTTTTTAATAATTTATTACAAGGGTTTATTATAATTAAATTAATAAGTTATATTAGAAAAAGTATACATTAATTAAGGATTGATTAGTAAGGAGAAGTAGATCTTTAATTAATTAATAACTCAATATAACACTTTTTTACTTATCTAATTCTAGTATTGAGTCTACGATATTATGATTACCACACGTTTAGATTTTACACATAAACAAAAATAAAATACTGGAAATCGAAACATAACTCAATATAATAAAATGAAAAACCAATTCGTTTTTTAATTTTAATGATTCCTTAATAATCTTCTTCCTTTAATTCCACCCCTACTGCGGCCACGCTCGGTAATTGATTTCATTGCATACATTATGGATCAGTTAGTGTGCGTTTGTCCTGAAGGTATATTAGTAGCAGGACACTGTCGGAGTCAAATCAATCAGTGTTTTGTTTTTTGGTTGTTTTTAAATAAAATATTTCTCTTTCAGTATGGGATATGATGGGAGACAGTGCATATTTCGCGCCCTCTGTGAAGCTGCCCAAAGGTTGCTGCCGAAGGGAAATTCTATTCTTGAGGAACTGTTCAGAACACTTTTCACGTAAGTTTTTATATCATTATTGTAATGACTAGGTGTAACTTTTTTTAACAATTATTAACTGGAATTAAGTGTAACATTTGAGTGACAATTTTTATAATTTTATTCAGATTATAGATCCTAACATCAGATAAATATTTAAATATTTTTATAAAATATATTGTTACGTATCGCGGCTGGGGAGGACTGAATGAAAATACTGGAAATCAATTATAGATTTATTATTAATAATAAATAAACTTTTCCAATACAAAATCACCTTAAACGACTTCAACTTAACGCTATCCTTTAAATGACACTTTTTAATAGTATATCATAATATCATAATCGCTGGGAAACAGGTATTTAACATTAACTTGAACATTCTATCCATTTCTCGCTCGCAGTAATTATCGCTTATTTATTTCGCCAATTAGTTACTTCGCCATTATTCGCTTTATTTATCGCTTTGATTCCCTCACGACTGGCCACACTGGGCGTGGTCTTGCCCGTACTTGCGGCCAATTTCGTAGCGAATGTACTGTGAACGCGACAACTACTACGCCGCGGTCGGGGCCGTATTTATACCCGAAAATGCTTATATTTTCGTACTTCCTATAGGTTCTCTTCGCTTCTCGTTGAACCAGGATCGAATCTCGCCGAACTGTTTATAGACGTTTATCGAAAGTTGTAGATCACCTTAGATTGTTATAGGCCGTTCTCGATTCTTCGATAGCGTTATGACAAGTGACATGTTACCAAGGGTTCGGAAAGTGTCAATGTACTGTCTGCAATGTGCACGCGCCTGTTAACAAGGTGATGGTACATAATGGTATAAAGAGTAAGTTGTTGGTCATGCGATTAAGACTCTTGTATAGTGATATAGTGGTCGGTGGTTCGGGTCTCATTTAAGAAGACCAGCAAGTTAGTCCCATTTTTTCAAAACAGTTAGAGTATATGGAAGCGACACGTGTTCCGTGTTTGCATGTTTATTTAAAAAAAATGTTAATGTCTTACAGGGAACACTGTTTTAATACACAAGATTGCAAAGTTTGATTTTATCTGATAGTTAAGGTGTTAGAATTGAAATGAAAGGATATCTGTAAAGTCATATTTGTGTCATAATTTCTGTCGTAATTATGTTACTGTATTTGCTCTTAAATTCAGACATTCTAGTTCTTTCACACAATTATTCATGTATTAGTTGAACAGCCTTTTGAGATATCAATCCATGATGTGAAAGATGCATTGATTAACAATATTCTTATATGTAGCTATATTTTAAGAATAAAATTACTGATTTTGTCTCCAGAGTGATGATTTCTTTATTAAGATAAATTATAGAAGTCTCAGAGAGACGAAACTGTCTATGTAAGATACATGTATCCATAGAAGTTTTATTATAGCATGGTCCAGGTATATTAAATATAGAGGTATTATTACCAGCTGCGAAATCTATGTATACTAACTAGATCATGAGAAAATACTACAGATGTCTCTTGTATCGTCCCTTCAAATAAACAAAAGGTTTTTAGATTTGGAACATATAGAGAACATACACTTTCGCTTTCGATAATGTGTGGATCTTCTTACGATGGAATTGATGAACGTTGCATTGGGTAGGGAGATAGATGAAGGGTGGGTAAGGTTTTTAACTTTTTTTTATTATTTTTTTCTTTGGCATTCTTATTTAAATGAATCTATAACATTGCAAGAACTATTTTTAGTCCTAAAAATATCCAAGTCAAATCGGAGCAACTATTGGACAAAATTACAATCTTTGAAATACAAACTCCTGCATAAAGCGGAACTCTACTCAGCTGATTTTCTATAACCCTGTCGCCTCGGGCAGCAAAGAGAACGAGCATCACCCTGAGGATTACCACTGCGGATCTTTCTATATGTCTTGGTGAAGGAGTTTTGGCGTAGTCGACAAACGGACAATAAATATGCTGTCATGAAAGACTTCTATTGCCTGTTGGAACTATGGCAATCCGACAATTATGGGATAAATTAGATAAAAGTTGTTTGAGTAATACTTTTATTTTGAAATTTATCTATAATTTTACGTGTTGCAAATAACTCCTTAAAGCGTTTTCCCCACATATCTCACGTTTTTCAAATCTGGTGTCCATCTATACCTTCAACAAACTACTTACTGATGCAAAACCGATCCTTTTGATCAATTGTCTGTCCCTTTGTTCTACGCACAACTCTTCCAATACAAATCTAGCACGTCCGGTATGCTCAGGATGAGCGCGTCATCTTATGCTGCTCCGAGCAGGTATATAAATACAGATCTATGACATCGCGCAAATGTTCATAATTCCGTCAATTATCTGCCTCCGATTGACTACTGCAAATTTTGAAAACCAAATATTTTTGCGATATGCTTTTAACATTCATTTAAAAAATTGAAAATAAAATGCAAAAATAATAATTTAAAAACCTTACCCCCCCTTAAGTTAGCTCGTACAGGTCGTAAGCCTTGGGTCATCCTATAAGAAGACTTCCATACATGGTTTTCATATAAATAGTTTCATTTTAGTGCGACTACTATAACTTATCTTAAATGATGCATCAATTCTTACACATGCAGTACTTTCGTCGTATAGGGATGCAATTGCATGTACAATTTACTGTTCACGCAGTAATCAGAGAAAACCGAACGAGCGCCAACACACAAACCGAAATATGTCATATTAATTCGAAGATTTGAATTATCGCGTACCCGCGTTGGAATTAGTGGCGCTAATATGGGCGGATATATCGAGTGACACACGCGACCAGGGCTGTGCGGCGGGGGTGATTGTTTGCGGTCGCCGATTCGAGGCGCACTTCTCCGCCGGCAAACATTGGATTATTCCATTAAATATATTTACATAATACCGCGCCGAGGCGGCGGAGTCCTTTTCTTGGCGGTTTTGGAAATTGAAATCTCGGCGCGCTACATCCCCCAAGAGTAAACAGACGCTTAATCCAGAGACACTTAACGTAGTCAGTTAATCGAAAATAAATAAATAATGTCTTCCTAATGTATCGAGGGCGGTGTGTAGATGTACACTCGATCATATGTTTATAGTCAGAAGTGTGTCCAAAAATATACGTATATTGGGTTGTTCGAAAATATTCGTATTTATGCGGGTTTATTATGCATAAATTAATGCATATCTAAATAAATCTATACACATATTTTAATATAAATCAATAATAATTATCAATTTGTAACAATTATTTTTCACGGGAACACATTTTTTTTATTCTAATTAAAAAGAATAAACCTACTTTTTTACTCCCTTTCTTTTAACTCGTAGCGTCTGTTTGCTTGCTTGTCTGACGAAAAAATTTTGGATCGATTTTTAACCCTTTTTCTGTGATCAAATCGAGCTGAAACTTTGCAGGCAGACTCGTGATGAGAAAAATGATCTAACAAATTTTCGTTTTAAAAAAATAAATAATTATTGTACAATTATAGATTTTTAGAAATTTTAATGGTTTTTCAAATTTGAATCATTCTGTATGAGTAATTAGCCCGACGCGTATATAGACACGAAACCTGATTCAAAGCGAAAGGGAGTATCATAAAAACTTGGTTTTTATGGGTTAGTTTTTTCTCCATTGAAATTTCACTTAATTTAAATTTAAATGTGTACTTACAAAATAAAAACAAAACAAAGGTGTTCGATATATTTTCTGTTCTCTCATAAATAATACCTTTACAGCAAAAAAAATCTGAAATTAAAACATGATCGTATTAGTTTAAAAAATTAGTTTCGAGTATAAATTCTTGATCGGTTGTAGGTACTCTTGAAGATGGGTGGTCACGGTAAATATCACAAGGGATCTGGGTAGGTCCCGGGATCGGGAGGAGACTTGTCCGGGAAGTCCCGGCTGTGGGTGTTTCCTTTACAAATTGTTTTTGTTTTAAATAAATAAAATAAATAAAACAAAGTATATCTTGTAAAATATATTAATATTGTCAATACAAAATCATTATTGAAGAAATAACTTTTTTTGTTTTTTGATCTAGTGGTTAATAAACTTTTCCAGTATTCCTAGTGGTCACGGATACAAGCCCTAATCAAAACCAGCAAGTAGGTTTTATTTTTCATAGCACAGGTGTTGTTAAGCTTAGTTGAAAAATAGTAAGAATAATGATGTGACATAACCGTAAAGGGTAAATCTGTAAAGCACCTGTAAAGCGCCCTTGAAGCGTCTCTTACGCAAAAATGGCGCTATATAAATTAACATAACATAAACATGACAATTCCATGCACGCATTTCTATTTTTATTTATTTTATTTTATTTGTTTACGCCCATTAGGTATTATAGGCTTTTACATAAAGAATATAACATAAAATTCAAAAAGCACATACATTAAACAATATCTGTTATAAGTAGCGAAATATAAAAAGTATCAGGTATAGCACCAAAATATGAGTATAAAAATTAAAAATATAAAGTACAGAGCAGCAATTTGTATAGGCTTTTACATAAAAAATATAATATAATATAAAATTCAAAAAGCACACACATTAAATAATATCAGTTATAGGTAGAAAAATATAAAAAGTATCAGAAATAGCGACAAAATATGAGTCTATACTCTTCTTTCTTTCTTTCTATTTTTCTATATTTCTATAAATTAAAGATATAAAGTACAGATGTGCAATGTGTATAAAAATATATATTACCCACCATTACATGTATACATTAACAGTTTAAGTCAGTATAGCTTCGTTAAGTGTAAACCTTACTTTCTCCAGACTCGTTGATTTTGCAACATCGCAACATCACCTTTAAAAAAAACTGATGTTGCAATTTAAGAACAATGTTCTTTGATATTTAAAATACATGAAATACTTAAAACACATGGCCCGAATAGAGTCAATACTTAATGATTTAAAGCTTAAGCTACTCTTTTAAAGCGCAATTTGCAGTATAAATATACACTTTGAAGGCGTACTTTGTAATGCTTCTTTAAACTTTTAACGTTTTTTCCTTTTTGATCTTTACCTATATATCATTTTAGTATTGACTGCGTATTCGAGCCTTAGAATGACAAAGTGTGACGTCATTGTAAACAATGGATGCCTAGAACAAGAGAATGAATTTGTCTGTTTGGGAAATTTGTTTACTAGGGCGGCAAAACTGAGAAGGATATCAGTTTCTCGCGGGGGTAAGCAGAGAATTAGACCACACTCCTCTGTCCCGACAAACAATTCTCATCCACATTCATACATCTTCGCACACAAGCTCGACGTTTGTTGAGGCTCCTAACAGGACCATCCTCCAGTATCTTACAAATCTGGTCATGCCACGGCTATCGCGGTCTTCCTCCCTTTCTGGTGCCGTCAAATATTTTCTTACCATTATTTTCTCATTCATTCGCTCAACATGTCAAAACCATCTGAGCGACCCTTTTTTAATTGTATTACTGCTGGAAATAATGTACCTACATGGTGCCATGAATGCTATTATGACCACTAGGAGTCTGTCACATCTCACACCGTTACATGAATTCGTTAAGTTACTAAATTCAGACTTTATCTTTATATTTAACAAACGTTAGTAAATAAAAAAGCATTTGAATTTTTAAAAATTATGAAAATTGAATATATATTTAAAAAAATAATAGGTATAATAAATGAACCCAGTTTGATTAAGTTACTTTTCTAGTTGAGGGTTAACTTGGAGAATTATTATTAAGTGCTTTTTTTCGTATTCGTGATCAAGCCTATTGCGTGCTGCACGCAACCAATAACCTTTCACCGTCAGCACCGAATTAATTATAATAATTATTTCAGTCCTTTTTTTGTATGTGAATATTATAAAAGTGAAATATGTTTTTCACTAGAGGAGCAAATTGAGGAGAGGAGGAAAAAATAAAAATTATTTATGTGTTAAATTTGTTTTCACATTAATTAGTTATTCCATTTACCCATATTTATTTATTATTTTTTTATTTTGTCTACACTTCCAATTTGAATTTTCAGTGCATATTTTATCCCGAAAAATATTATTTAATCAATATATAGTAATTTAAAAAAATGTTTTTTTTTTTGTTATTATCAAAATTATCATCAAATAACGATTATCAATTTAATCTTAAAAAAATCAACTTCCTCAGTATAAACACTCTTTTCAAAATTCCCAGTTCATAAATTAGAAAATATTAACAAAAAATTCCAATATACAAATAGTTAAAAATAATATTAATACAAAATATGAAACAAACACATCCAGATATATAATTTGAAAATACTATAATGTGATACCAAACAATATCAACAAAATTATATATATTTAGAAATAAGGTATTTCTATAGCCTCCAATAGCCTATAGAAATTAAGAAGATAACTGAGATCATACAAAGAAAAAGAAATTAAATGAATGCTACAAAAAAACCCAATCAAAATTAAATAATTTTTTGAACACATGTATACAAAGTAAGTTATCACGTAAAAGTATTAGTCCCTCTCCTAGCACAAAAGTTAGTCTCTTTTTGGAGAGGCATAACAAATAAAATTTTTCTGTTAATTATAGTTTTCATAGACTAGAATAAAATAAAATATAAGTTATACTTAAAAATGAAAAATAAATAAAAAAATATTAATGATCAATTAATTCTTTCGGAAAAAGCTTCGGATCGTGGTATTCAGAGTTAAGTGCTTTATAAAGCGGAATTTCAGCGGCCTACCTGTAAATATAAGTGCCACGTAATACTTTAGAGCAGGTACGAGAAGGTACCTACTTCATCTATGTAAGCTCTTGGCATTAACATCAATTTCCTGTCACTACACATTTTCATTATCTTTTTTCAGGCTTTCAAAGTAACGTCTCTTTTACCCAGAATATCCTTTTAACACTTAACGCAGGTTGTTAACTTACAAGACGGCTTTTCATTTTTAAAATCTTACGAAAACTCAATTTAGTTTCTTTCAAAAGTGTAAATTATAAGATCACGCGGGGCGCAACCCTCTGTTTTCTGTTTTTGTACCACCGGGGAGGTTCAGATCTCTGCCGTGTAATTGGAGTGTGCTCAAAATTGAGTATTGTCAAAGATTTCAATTTACTAAACATGATTTTAATATTATTATATAAACAGAAAACCTGAGAATAACTCAGATATATGGTTTATGTTTTTGTTTTTTACATCAATAATCAAAATTATGGATATTATAATTTTAAAATAAAACAATACTAAAATCTTTGTCAATATTTAATCAAAACGCAACGTATTTATGAGACAATTAATTGACTAAATAGCCGAAATCTGAAATTTAGAATAAGTTTTTGATTTTTTAAAATTTTTAAATAATAATATATTCTTTTAATTTATTAAAAAAGTTATGAAATATAAATAACTATATTTTATAGTTAAACAATAATATATTAAATATTTGTAGTTTATAAATATTTAGTATTATACAAAAAATATGTAAAACAGGTTGAAAAAAATAAAAAAAATATAATATTATTAAAAAAGTGTTCTTTAAAACACATATTATAAGTAAGCGAAATGACAGATTTTGCAATAATTTAAATAAGTTAGGATAATTGCTACTTTGTAATATTATTATATAAAGGATATTGATTTGAAAATTCCAATTAAAAAATATATCTCATTAGTGATATCTATGTTTAATTTAGGGGAATGAAAAACTTTGGATGCCGGTCGCGCTGATGATAATCTACGCACAAATATACATACATACAAAAAAAAAAAAACCCACAAATATACATACAACCTCCAAAAAGTTGATAGATGTGGTATTCTATCATGGGTGGAAATGTGAACGTTACATTGTGTAAAGTGATCACTTGAGCCAGTCGTGCGATAGGTCATAAACTCTATGAATACCCAAAGACTTCCATACCTACTTTCACATAAAAAATATAATTTCGTCTCTATGAGACATCTATAGTATATCTTGCAAAAAAGACATCTCACTGGAACAGTCGTAAAAAGCTGCCAAAGTGTAGCAATTTTCATCATTTTTAAAACATCGCAGATTTGGTAATTTATTGATTGATTAAATAATTTAGTTTGTGTCATTTTAATATAATATCCGTATATTAAATATATGAAACGTGATGAATAATTTAAAAAATGATATATTTCCAAACAAAACTGTGAAAAAAAAATGCAAGAGAAGATATGAGAAAAAATTGTGAAATTTGCTCACTTTGTCGGACGATCGCCTTAAGAGTCGTTCCCCTGACATTCTTCATACTTGTCCTATAGGTCGATCACAATCAAAAGCCCATTCCCTAGCTTTGTCCGGTAAGAAGATAGCGGGTGAAAGTTGCCTGGCAAGCCCGTATTACAATCCTCAATATGATATTCCAAATAAATATATATTTTTAGTTTAAAAAAGGTTACTTACTACTAGAAAAACTTATTTTGTTTTCATTTTTGCATCGTAACAACACACATTTTTTTGCGCACATTTTTTTGAATGCGGTCTAGCTATAGCAACATTAATTGATATATCACATTTATTTATCTACATTGAATAAGAGATTACATGTTTGTATTTCTCACTTGGTTCCATAATGTTACTCCTGTTATTTCATTATTGACATTTAAAAAAAAACATTTTTTTGGTTAAAAGCTTTGATCCTATAGATCATTAAAATATATATTCATTAAAAATTTGCGCCGCCTAGGACACCAAAAACGATTTTTTGTCCGCGGCTTGTCGATTAATGCTTATGTTTTCTTAATTATTGTAAATAATGTTCAATTTATTACTTTTATATAAAAATGGTTGTATCTAAGTTATTGCTATAAAAAAATTACAGTCTAGAATATACATTCTGTTATAAATGAATAATAAAAACCCACATTTTCGAAAAAAAAAAACGCCAAAATATGCATTTGCAGTGAATGTGCCGCCTTAAGATAAATCATTTCTGCAGCTTGGATTCCCTTCATGAGAATCTTTATTTGGACCGAAATCGCTCGGAAAATTTTGAATAAAAATTCATTCCCACGGTGTTTACATACACACGTACATCAGCCCTTCCAATTATATAATAAAATGTAGATACGTTACAAGCGTAAAATCTTGGCAACTCAAAATGAAGGTGTGGAATTTATACCACAATACAGATTACCACCAATCTAGGCTACACGCACAGCGGCAAGGAACGCCACATAAGCAAATAGAGGCACGAGCAAGACACGTGCGGCCGACAGGTCATTGCACCATCAGCATTTCGGACGATTTCTTTACACTCACACAGAAGACTCCTTTGTTTGTAAATCATATAAAAAGAGGCACACGCCCTAGGCAAGCATGTCAGTCCTTTGTAGACCTCCGGTGAGTGGCCGGAGGCTATGGCCCTTAGAGTATCTATCATTGTCTTTACAATTATACTCATGTATATTTTGTACTTGCTTTATCGAGATAGTAAATCCTCAAATGTTCTACACCTTTGAAGCTTTTCTGTCGCATGACAAGCAACTGCTCCAAATCCTCTCTAAAACCCCCAAAAAGGTAATTGCCTTCTTTGCATTCGTTATCGAACGGACGCTACGCCGAAAAAAGTCCCGGGGAAAAACGAAAACAGTATCGAATACAATTGTAAGAATGAATATGTTATTTTACTCACCGTGACTTCAAATTACCTGATTTTTCTGTCTACACTCAGAGCGTTTGTGAAATAAGTGTGTCGTGATTTGTTGTCTCTTTCAATGCAATATTTGCTACATAGCTAGTATGAGAATAACGTGTCTGTATTATAATACGTTAATGCGTCCTTCAGTGAAATTCACCATCCCCACTCTTTAATAATATATAGAAGGTTCCTTGAAAATTTGCTCAGCTGAGACAAATGGAAAATAAATACACAAGCAGTCTACAGGCAAAGAATTTTCTCATTTTTGAAGTCCAATAGTGTGAGACGTGTAAAATGGTTTAATCCTTTCTCTGCCCCGAATTTAACTCGTCGTTTTAACCACGGCTTGTTAATGATTTATCGTTATGAAAGAGATTAACTCGTCGTGATGGCGTAAATATACTGTAGGCCTACATAAATAAAATTTTAATCAGGAATTTACCTTTTGATAAAAAAAAGCAATGTTGTTAAAGAGTTTTTATTTTGTAGAGGCTAGGCTATTGTTTGGAAGGGGAGTAACTTTCCATTCTGACATCAGGTAATATCCATTCTGGTGATTGATGTCCTGATGGTCCACCAGCATTTCCAGGCGATTCACCAGCACTCGTTTTTTTAAAGAACTTATCCAGAGTTGTTTGTTGTGTTATGTTTTTAACATTTTTAGTACTTACCGGGCAAATTAAAATTTCGACGAATAAACGACAAATAAACGAAAAAAGGAAGAATATTATAAAAAAAAACAAATACCAATTTGGAAGAATTTTGAAGATTCACTGTATCATGGGCATACAGTGAGTTCAATAAGCATGATCTTTATTTACACACATATCTGGAAAAAAAATCGAAATTAAATATTTATCTACAGAATATTACTGCATATTAAAATCTGAATAATATATTGATTATTGTGATAGGAATATTACGAGATGTATCTCTCATTTAGGTTTCTTTTCAAAATATGCTTAGGAAATAGTCATGCTTCTTGTTCTCACTACACGTATCTGTACTGTACTTACTTATTTACTGTTTGAACATTTTTGTTATACATTTCAAAATAAGTCAAAAGATATTTTCCACAAGCGAACAACAATAAAAAATAGAGATGCTTACACATTTCCGTGTACGTATCTCTAATTGTAACTACGACAACAATATTATTACTATTTTAAAACTAAGCTGAATATACCTGCAGTAAAAAATAGAACTTACTTGCTGGTCTAAAATGAGGCTCGATTCCGCAAACACAGGATCACTAGGTATGTGTTTTAATCAGTAGATCAACAAGCATGTAACCACTACAGATGGTAAATACCTGAAATATTCGTAGATCAACAAGCGTGTCATCATTAATGATAGTAAATGTCTGAAATATCAGTAGATCAACAAGTATGTCATCATTATTTTTTATTTTCTTTATTTATTTTTTTAAATTACCTCTTGCAAAACTGTAATTACAGTTCAAACGCAAGCATTTAATTATCATAAGTATATGTATATTTCTTTACCTAATTGTATTTAATTTATGATATATTATATAATAAGCTACTATATTAAATTAATTTTTGTTTTTCCTATCCACTTCACAATTCACTGTAGTATTTCTTTAATGTCTTTTTTATATTTTTTTGCCCCGTTACATTTTTTATTTTATCCGGTAGCTTGTTGAATAATTTTGGAATTACGCACTGTTTGGTTCGGTCTCCGTAACAATTATTTGTTTTTTTTTATTTCTAGTTTTTTATTCATTATTTGTCTTGTCGTATATTCATGATGTATTGGTGTTTTGAAACTGTCCTTCTCGTATTCTTCCAGTGTTATTTTATAGTAAAGTTGTTTTTGGATCGGTAAGATTTTACACATTTTGAATAGGTTTTCTGGTTGGTCCTTACATGCTTCTTTTTGTTTTTTATTTGCTATAGTTTTAATAATTCTTAATTGTAGTTGTTTTACTTTTTCTAAGTATGATGGATATGTCAATCCGTAGCTGTTTAGGGAATAGTTTACAATTGAGTCTACTAAACTATAATAATGGGTCCGCCATCTAAAGTTTTTTTTTTCAACTAGTGCTTATTTTGTGAATGGTAACACTTAGCTCATGTCTGATTTGACAGATAATTAGTTTTATCCTTCCGCTGAACGAATATGGTTGTGTATACGCTTGAACAACGCTGGGAAATATTGCGACATTACTTTGAAAATCATGGTAATGTTGCAGAATGTGTGCGAAAATTGCGTACGGTTTTTGGAAGAAGAGAAGCACCGTCAGCTCCGTATGTTCGTTATCTTGTGAAAAAAGTGAAAGAAACTGGCATCCTCATCGATAAACCAAAGCGTGAAAAGCCAAAAACAGTGCGTACACCCGAGAATATTGATGCTGTGGCAGAAAGTGTGCGTGAAGCGCCATCAACATCAATTCACCGTCGTTCTCAACAATTGAACATTTCGGAGACATCATTGAGACAAATTTTGCATAAAGACCTTGGTATGATGCCATACAAAGTCCAATTGGTTCAGGAGTTGAAGCCAACTGACCATACAATGCGTTTTCGCTTCGCTGAGTGGGCCTGCGATCGACTTACAGAAGATGCCGATTTTGCCAAAAAAATCATCTTTTCGGATGAAGCTCATTTTGATCTTGGCGGGTATGTAAACAAGCAAAATTGTCATTGCATTGAAAAGCCGGTACACCCAAAACGAGTCACTGTTTGGTGCGGATTTTGGTCCAGAGGCATAATTGGGCCATTTTTTTTTGAAAATGAGCAAGGAGTGGCCGTTACAGTCAATGGCGATCGTTATCGGGCCATGTTGAATGAATTTTTGTTCACAAAAATTGAAGAGGAGGATATTGGCAACATTTGATTTCAACAGGACGGCGCTACGTGCCACACAGCCGAAGCTACACTCGATGTTTTGCGCCCTGTTTTTGAAGATCGCATTATCAGCCGCAGAGCTGATGTCGTTTGGCCACCTCGGAGCTGCGATTTGACACCGTTGGACTATTATTTGTGGGGTGCCCTCAAAGATAAATGTTCCGCCGACAAGCCAGAGACAATTGACGCTTTAAAGGACAATATTCGTGAAGCCATTGGTGAAATACAGCTGCACACAATCGATAATGTGCTTAAAAATTGGACCGATCGTGTAGGCTACTGCATGGCCAGCCGAGGCAGCCATTTGAATGAAATTATTTTTCATTATTAACCGGAAGGATTGTACTTTCAAATAAAAAAAGAAATTTGAGAAAATATTTAGTAGTTTTTTTTTTATAGCATTTTCAAAAAAAAAAGTTATTTGGCGGACCCTTTATAAGCAATAACGTGTGTGTCTTGGAATACAATGTTTGAGATGGAATTTACCTAGTAGAGTTCTTACCTTTTTGCTTGTGTCTTCTATGTACTCTGTCCAGTTGAAGTTTTTGTCCATTGTTAGTCCCAAGTATACATATTTATCTACCTTTTCCAAGAGTTCACAGCTGCATTCTTTTGATTTTAATGTAAACAATCAAATGAAAATGCCCTATTAATTTCAGATAAAAGTCTATCTGATATATCAGTAAATCAATAAGCATGTCATCATTACTAATAGTGAATATCTGAAATATCAGTAGAACAACAAGCGTGTCATCATTAGTGATGGTAAATATCTGAAATATCAGTAGATCAACAAGCATGTCATTATTTTAAAAAAATGAATCATGTCATCATTAATAATAGTAAATATCTGAAATATCAGTACCTACTTACATCAACTAGCATGTCGTAATAACTGATCTTCAAATCTGTTTTGCCGACCACCGACGTCTTGATCTACCACTCGGTCTTGAACCTGTTGGTATGAATTCGGTCATAGTAATTAAGGTTTATACAATATACGTATATGAATGAAGGCTTTGTGCATGCTACGTGTTCATTTACTCGACGCTACACGTCGAAAAATTTTTTTTCTTTAAACAAATTTAGAAAAAAATATTTAAAAAAAAAAAAATCGTGAAGAATAATTTTTGAAAAATTTTTTTTTAATCCCGAAAAAAATTTTCAACGTTTCAAATTGTCAACGAGGATTACTGATTTTAAAAGTACTGAATTCTAGTTTTTATATACCTATTTCTTCAAAAATCATGTATTCAAAAATGCTATATGCTATAATTCCTTTAAAATCTCAAATTCAGTACATTAAAAATAAGTAATCCTCGATGACTGCATTTAAATTTTGATGGATACCCCACATACGTAAATTATCTCAAAGATTGAATCGGCGTTAACTCTGTAGAGGTTATTCATGATGATCTTTAAAATGGATGAAATATAACTAGTTATTACTACGTTTTATATTAAATAAAACTACTTGATTTTTATCATACTGAAAAAGAATAAACCAACTTCACTCATACCATAGAAAACATGACTTGGTTTGACCCATAATTTATTTTGCTATAAACATATTATAAAAAATGACCTACAATTTATTATATACTAATAAAAGTAGCCGGAGTTACTGGTATAAGGTGGATAAGTGGTTGTGACGTGTTGTGAGAGGAGAGGTGAAGTGTTGGGGAATGTGATATTGTTAAGCAAATTAATATTCCTTTTTATTTTAAAATTGTCATAATTATTCATTTTATAACTTACACGGAATGGAGAAGTATAATAGTACATTAATGAAAAGCCTGATTTTTATCTATTTTGTGGTTCAAAAATTCAGAAATGTTATTGAAATTTAGACAACGACGATACTCTTTCAGTCTAATTTTGAGATTTCTAGATACATGTCCGATGTATTTATTATTACAACCTTAGTATAAAATTATGTAAACTTCGCTTTATTCTAAATAATCTATTGTGCTCAACTTACACGCGCAGTAATTTATTTAAAAATATTAATTTAATTTAATTTGAAAAAAATACGTAGGTAATTTAATCAGCCTAACATATATTTTTTTGTCTAAAATTTATACACATTTATATGTGATATATTTTTGTATTTTTTAACCGCTTTAACATCACCGTAATACCCAAGTTTGAGTCAGTCACATAGATTTTTTGTAACCTCACCGGGAATCGAACCCGAAACTCTCGGTGTGATAAGCCAGTATCGTGCCCACTGGGCTACGAGGTTTTTAATAGTTTTAATTAGGTGAAGAAGGTAATGTTACTTCTTTGCTCTTCTTTCTCTTGTACTTTATATCTATTCAATGTAAATCTGCTGCCTTGAAATAATAATTGGTTAAATATTAATATTCTTAGTTGCCGGTCAATATATCCATGAATTGAATGAAAATATTCGGTCTTTTAGATGTGAAAAATATTAAACAGTTTTTTCTCTATTTCAGATATCCACTAACGAAGGTGCATCCATCCGAGCCTGTGGAGCACTACTTGTATGAAGATGCACACAAAAGCGGCTTGTCTGAGCTGGATTGTGAACACCAATATAGGAAATGTCCAGTGTCTTTACTGGATCTTGCTCTAGGGTATTATACCCCTAGTTCTCCTGATAATAACTACTTTTCATCATGAAAACATTTCATCTAATAAAATTACATTTTTTTTATAAATTGTATGGTTCCTACTGTTTAATGCCTTGAACTAATAATAAATAAGATGTGATTTAAGTAATAATTATTGAATACTACTATGTTCAAAAAATATCGAAATTCGGTCGGAGAAAAACACATTTATTCATACACATTAAATATACTTACTACCATCTCCTTCGAAGGTACTTGGTAATGCATATAAAATCCCGCCATAATTGCGTCTTTTGGAATAGTGCTCAGCTGTGCCGTTGCGTTCCACGAAATATTTTCTCTTGATTCAAATTGGGTCTCTTTCAAGGGCATTTTTAGCTTGGGGAATAGTCAAAAATCTTACGGAGCCATGTCAGGAGAATTGAGAGTCGCCGTGTTTGGCCAAGATAGTCTGAATCAGATGCAGAGAATGTGCGGGTGCTTTATCATGATGGATTTGCTTATATCGTTAGCAGCTTTTTCTGGACACTCTTCAAGCCTAAATCCTTGGTTATACCTACTCCTTGTCTAAGTTTTTGGACTGTAAAACGGCCAACACTGATGCACTTGGACCATTCCTTTATTTATGAGATCATCCATGAACATCATCCCCTATTGGATCTAACATAAGGTTTCCACTTGGGTAACGCCAAGTTTTTGAGAAAAATTAATCAATGTGGCTACTCAAGTCGTTCCGTTAACTCACAGCAATTGACAATCTGTGAGAAATGATTTTTTTTACTCGGAGGCTGATTGTCAGCGACTAACAGGTGAGAAAAAAATCACGCATGTCAATGAATTGCACACCTGTACCCCTACAAATCTCTACCAAAAGACACTTCCTGTGCATAATTTGTTTGATTATTTATTTAATGACTGCTTGAATTTGTAGAAATAGATTTAATTGTGGTGATAAAAATAATTTTTTCGATTTTCACCTTGCGGTGGAAAATGGCAGCCAGCGACAGAGCAGCATGGAGGACTTTCTTGGAGGCAGCTAGGACCCACCAAGGGTTGTAACGCTGAAGATGGATGGTGCTATTTAAATAGAACAAATAGATAAGAGATATATATTTTAATAAATATGCAACCTATTGCAGTGTGTCTCACTTTGATGCACTTTTTTCGATCATGATCACACAAATGTATAATTTGCAAGCACTTGTATTTGTATACCTGGTATCGATTGTTTTGCCGGGGGCTTCCTTGAAGATATTTTCTATGGGAGACATATCTTACGGCGCAAGTACGTTTAAGGGTTGATCCAAACTAACGGGCCGCTCCCGATTCGCATCCGGATACGCTCCTCTCGTATCCGTAAACTTAACACAACGAAACAATTCGCGTATTACGCACTGCTCCCACACTAACTCAATTGCAAGCTTATTTGAAAAGACCTGTACAAATCAGGGCAAGTTCGATCCCGATCCGGTCAAACATTCTTCCATACTATACTGTACCGGAGCGTGATCGGACCGGGATCGGACCACGACTGGACTTATTTTCTGCGTATTCATATTTTGTTGGAGCGAGAGCGGACCGTGGGTGGACTAATAGTGTGAATCAACCTTAAAAATGGTACCTATCACCGTGCCAATACGTCGACCCATGTTTTCTCAAGATTCCTTTTCTTTGATAAATATATTGCTTTGAAGATAATACTTTTGTGAAATAAATAATAAATTTTTAAATGTGTCATCTGTACTTAAAATATTTGGACAGTAATTAAGAAGAGCCACATCCAATAGGTTGCCCCACTAAGCTATAAGGCAGTTAATCCATACTTTTCGAAAAAAAATTTTTTTTGTGGTTTCGAATATTTAAGGTCATATTTTACCATTCTAATAAGCTTTTTACCGTATTTCCATAGAAATATTAAAATAAAAACATTTTTAATTTGCAGTATATTCATCTGGGGCATATAAAATGTAGCTTATTTGCAGTTTTAAGGTTTAAACCATACAAAAATAACTAAATAAAATAACCTTTTTTATCTGTATTAGTTCAATGTCTATTGACTGAGCGAAAAAATAAGTTAACATTAATTTGAATGAGAGAAATTGCTCTATTCTCATTTTCTTGTTTTACTCAGTAATTTGGTTAATAGAAATACTCCATTTTAGCTACGTGGGGTAGTAGGGGCCTGTGCAAAAAATGGTTGTTTGATTGTTGTAAAATGTAAAAATCTATGCTCTTTTCTTAACATTAACTATTGATCAAACACCCTGCCCCGAGCTGTGCATGCTTAATAAAGGTTAGCATGTATTAGTATTTAAAACATAGTTATAATTGAATGAAAGACCAAAGTATTATTAACGCATAACATTTAATTCATAGTTTATTTATTTTACAATACATTCTATAGTTATAATAAACAATATTATAAGTGCTTACTCCCTCCAATATAAATAATGAATTAAATATCTATCCCAGAACTATATTACAATTATATTTTATATATGAAATTATTAACTATAAATCTTAATACAAAATGCATATATCAATTTCACAGTATTCCTTATGATCATTAGATCATATAATAAATCAGTGAGATATTATTGTGTTCATTCAATTTTATCTTAGATTAAATTTATTTTCTATATAATAACTATTATAATACAGTATATATAGCATTTATAATTAAAGTGGTGTTTGCCAGTGAATATCATTTTATCTACCAGTGCAGGGAATTCTGGTATCGAAAAAGAAATAGATCGCTAAAATCTCTATCTAATTTAACACATGTGTGAATTGAAAATATTGCATAAATCTTAAACATTATGAATCAATTCTCTGGTCACTTGCGGTATCGTACTGATTATTTTCGTAAATTTATCAATTCCGAATTAAAAATGTAACTTAAATTATTTATTTCAGCATGCAAAATGATGAATATTTACAATAGTCAAAATTCGATTTTAATAAAAAGTGACATAAATACAAAATGTATTTTATCACTGCATGAAGGGAGTGTATTCACAATTAGTAGAGATATAGTTAAAATATAAATTGAATACAAGTGCGAGATATAAAAATAATAATTTACGTTTCTAGTAAGAATCTTACTTTTTCGATACCACTATCACATTTCACTGTAGTTGTAATGATTGTAAAAAACAAAGAATATTTGTACAATTATAATCATAATAATAATAATAATTTATATTATAACAGTAAGTATAGGTTTAATAAAGATTTTAATGAACGATGATTGGTTACTATATTTTAGGGAATTAAATACGTCCTTAAAAGTATTTTCATTAATATTCACATACATAAAATTTAACAATGCTGACATTTAATGAATCTAAGACATTAAAAAAATAATGTCTCGCTTCGCAATTAATATTCATCAACTATGCAAAATAATATACGTTCTATTAAAATTATATTGCGACGTAGAATTTCCAACCTGACAGGTCGCGCGCGATGGACGCACCTGCAAGTTTCGACACTATGGCTTTTTCATTCGTGAAGAGTTAAGCTTTCGATACAATATTATCAGTAAAAATAAAGTACTCAATTTTCCTCAGAAAGAAAAGCTACATGCGTCATTTTCTCGGTATACAAAAGTATGTGTTTGTTAATATTTTGTTTTTTTTTAAATTTTATTAGGCTGTTCCAAAAACAATGGCAGATTTTATACTTCATTCATTTAAAAAAATCATTAGATTGAACAAACTGTATTCATCGAATTTAATTCATCATTGCCAATAAATTTCAAACATACTGATGTACGATTGTACTATACAATATAGGAATTCTTTTAAAAAAATCTGCTTTAATTTCTCTACCATAAAAAGTCACTGACGTGCTTGAAAAGGTATTATCGTGAAGCAAGATTAATTCTCTACGGTTAATCAGAGCTAATTGTCGAGTATTTTCTTTTAATACTTCTACTTTAAAAGTGCTTCCTTCATCTCATGTTTGATACATATCTACATTTGAGATGATTAATGCACAAATTTAATAAATAAATCTTTTTTCAATTACATTTCTGAAGGATTAAAGTCACGTCATTTGCTTGACTTAATAAACAGCAATGAACGTTCAAATTTATAAATTTATATCTGCCACTATCTTTGGAAAACCGAATAGGAAAATGAGAACGACAGTACAGCAAAACAGTAGCTCTTCAATACCTACTTTTCTCTTGGAAAATCATACTATTTAGATATAACTAACTGTACGTTTCTAAAAGAGAAAGTCTGGTCAATGTTTTCTATGCAGTCTATTTTTTTCATGTTTTTCTTGTAACACTGCAGTTCTACCAAAATATTTTTCTGCCTCGACCTCACAGTGTTATGGTTCAATGTCTGTTAGAAATACATGCCAAAGAGTCTATTGCAATTGGAACATTATATAACTGCTAATTTAGCAATTCAATACAAATATTTTTGAAAACCCGTCTCGATAAACTTTCACACGAAGCAAACACATTTTGGTGAGGCACACGGCCGTATTTCACTATTTTAGTATCTTATCAGCAGGCGTGTGCAGTGAGAACAAGAAGCGTGACTTTTTCCTAAGTATATAATTTGAAAAGAAGCCAAAATAAGAGATATATCTCGAAATATTCGTATCATAATAATTATTACATATTATTCGGATTGAAATATTTCATAGTATTCTGCCAGATAAATATTTAATTTCGATTTTTATTCCAAATATCTGTTTAAATAAATGTCATGCTTCTTGCTCTCACAGCATGTTCCTGCTTGACAATTATTTTATAACATTGTAATGCCGCCGACAACTTTGACGTTTTTAGTTTGAATAATTTGAAATTTAGGAATTCAATCAATCAGAGAGCTTTTAAACATAAACAAACGTTAAGTCATTCACAATTATGAATAATGAGCTTTCTAATTGATTAAATTAATCAATTTAAAAACCGTCAAACTCAAAACTTTAAAATTGGCGGCATTTCAATATTATATAAGAACTGTCAAGATACAGAAATAGCAATATTGCTTTTTTCTGAATACGGCCGATAATATCTTTCAATAAAATATCACTTATTTTGACACCAATCTCTCTTACTCAACCCCCACCAAAGTTGACGTTCTGTTTCTTTCTTCCCTTAATGCTTTCTTGATTGTTTGTTTTTTTTTTTAATTAGTATATATTTAACCTTGATGAAGGCTCAGCTGTGAGCCGAAACTAATTAATTACTCAAACAAGTAGTGTCAAACAAAGTAATATTTTGTTTAAAGACATTTGTCAATCATTGGTTCTCTTCTGACGTAAAAATGATAAGGTTTAAACATGTTGAATATATATGACATACCGAGAAAATAAGCACGTGGTAATAGTTTCAGAAAAAAATACGTTTTAATTGAATTATAATACGCATCACGCGCCTTTTATAAAAAACATGTTTAGAAAATGCTAGTTGAAAACGCTTTCAACATTGACAATATAACACAATTTTAAACGAAATATTTATTTTAGTGTGTGAGAGATATATTATATAACAATACATTTTAAATACGTACTTTTATAATTATGTACACCTAAATGTTTTGGAAGCTCAGCTCGAATGATTTTGCTATCTAAAGTATGTCGCGCCACTGTTTTCAAAACTTTCGTCCACCATCTAGTCTGGCAAGGGGAGTAGTGTAGAATAGAAAGAGCGAACGATCAACTTCTCCATACAGTTTCACTTTTACTTTGCTATTTAGTGCTCGACTATTCGGTTGCGGAAACCTTCCCCACCTTCAGAGGAAAATAAACGGAAAAGAATATTCAACTCAAAAAAAAAAATCATGCTGGAAACGGAGTATACGATGAAGAATGCAAATTTGTTCCAGATACTTATTATTTGCATACGAAATGATGTGTAATTTATTGCAGGGAAGGATGTGAGAAACCGAAAACTGGAATAGGAAGCGGAAACGGAAATTCTTTTAATAGATAATACTCTTACTATAGTGCAAATTCAAAAATAGAACTCTAAACTGTCACGTGGGTAACCAGTGATTGCACAAATGTAAAAATATTCAAAAACTAGCTCTAAGGCATTAAATATCATGCGTCTTGACCATTCTAGATCGTATTTATTAATATCATCTTTGAAATACGAAGCTGGAATTTTTTTGAGTATGTTTGAATTTTTTAAGGACACAATACTGGATTTTATCCCCAGGGGACATCATATATATCATCATATATATATATATATATATATATAGATATATATATATATATATATATAATATATGGTGTATATACAGACGAAGCCCCTTTTTTATGTGGGAAAGTAGGTGAGCATTTTAAACATATGTACAACTTCCAACGAAAATTTGATAGATGTGGTAGTCTATTATGAGTGGAATTGGCGATCATTACATTGTGTAAAATGATCACTAAAACCAACCATACGATAGGTCGTAAGCCCTATAGACACCCAAAAATACTTCATATTTACTTTCCCATAAAAAAAATAGCTTCGTCTCTAATGAGACATCTATAATATATCATAATTAATGAGAATTCTTGTTCAATAGAAATTCGTTTAATTTTAAAACAAACATAATATTGTTGAGAGTCGGTTTCAACGAAAAGGAAAATAATATTTTTAAATATTCAATGAATCAAATTGGGGTTTTAGATTGAATCTGAAGGCGTCGGAAAACTTTAATCCCGAACACTCGTCTTTGAAAGGTTTTTCCGCAACCTTAAATTCTAATTTGGTGCCTTATCTAGAGATTTGTTCTGATTACAATTGTGCGCGTCGTTAAGAAGTAGTCCTGCCTCTCAGATGAAAAGCCAGCTAATGCTAAACGACTTACGTTTGAGTATTCAATAATACAGGAAATTTAAAATGAAAATCTCTACCACGAATATCATTAAAACCGTACAAAACCGAATTTCGAATCAAACTTGGAAAACAACTTGACAAACGCCGTAGTGACGTTATGTTTCGCTAGTGTTGATTATGTCAAATGAAATACCATAGCATTTGACGCAAATGGACAATGGGCAGTAAACCTTAGAAAATCCTTAAATGTAGTAGGTATATTATTTCATTTATCAGTTAATAACAACTCTAATCGCTTAATTTTAAAGTTACACCCGTATTTTCCAGGATTTGCTAAATTCAATGATTTAAATGACTAAAAGCATCATACTTCAAACAATAGTTCATATTTTGAGCATAGTTGAGCAGATTAATGTCGTAGACCTCGGAAAAAACAAACAAATCATTCGTTAAACGAACAAAACAGGTGATTTAACTAACCCTTGAGTGTATAGGAGGGACTCGGTTGTAGGAAAATAATTCATAAAAATGTACAAATTAACATTTTTCAACCTTCTGTTATTCTAATTATTGATGTCAACAGTGATGGAGAATCGCCTATGCTAGTTTTGAAGGCTTTAGTTTATATTTATAATCCGCAGGTAGTTTGCGAGGCTGCGTGCTCTGCTTGAAATCTGACAACCTGAACGTAGCACGAGCCGGCAAGGCTTTCGTTTGGTCGGCATTCAAGGGGAGAAGAAACGACTCAAAGCGTCACAATACCTCCAGTAATTTTATGTTCACGGCGATTGGTTCAAATTAACTAATTCTGTAATATTTTTAAGCTTTCCTTGTAAAAACGTTTTAAAAAGGCTGAGAATTTTTGATATTTTAAACACACCAGTTGACGGAATGTAAAAAAATGTTTTCACGATGGCGAATTCTAATTACACAGAAAGATAATATATTTAAAAACATGCATATTATCTTCGTTATGGAATCAAACTAACGTATGTAAGTTTCAAATATTCTGTTTAAGTATACAAGTCATTTAACTATCAATATCCTAATGCATATAATAAGGAACATTGATTTTTATACGTTCGGTATAATTGAGTACATCCAATGGATTATAATAATTTTGTAACATACATGTTTCTACTACTCGTGTATTGTGTTAGTTTTTGTATGGAAATTTGAGTGGATAATATTATTTTTTTTCATATTATGGTGCATGCAAACATTTGTCACTTTTTTACCAAACATCCATTTATGTACATAGATACAAGATTAGTTAGTGGGAACGATATTTGTCATTTACAAACAGAAGGATATAAACAAGATCGAAAAACAAGAGCAATTCGTTCGACCATCTAATCGCAGTTGTTTCGGTTACAAATACCTCCATAAACAATTTTACGAATGTTTAAACACAGTTTGAACAATTTTTAAATGTAGTTTAAACAATGTTTAAACACAGTAGAAAAACAAATCGTTCTCTGTCCGGCAAATGACTATGAAACTATGAACGACGGTGACGAAATTCCCTTAAAAAGTTTTACTCATTAGGAAGACGTTTGATTTGTCATTATTAGAGTCAAATATCTTTTATAATCATAACTTGTACAAGTATTTTTGAGAGACTAAGTAAATGATTCGGATTTCAAGTACATCAATCTGTACTTTTCAACCCCACACAAACGAGGTAAATAAATACTTCAAACATATTGTCAAATCAATATCTTTAGGCAAATGGAGTCAATTAAGGTTAAAATTAATTAATGTTGGAATTTTTAAGAATATTATGATAATTCTCGTCGGAAGAAGGTAAAAAAAATTAAACATTTTGATAATATCAACTACTTCAACATTTTATTACAGAGATTGGAAACAATAATTTAAGTTGCAAAATATACTAAATATGTATCGCCATATCCATTATTTATCAATCCAGACGGTCTGTGTCCGCGGGTTAAGTTTGAGGAAATAACAGAAAAGCGTGCATTTATATATTTTTACATATTGATGCTAGCTACACAATTTCGTTGTATGGCAATATTGAACACACACACACAGACACAAATAGACATATGTATATTTAAAGATTACTTTTATATGTTTGCTAGAATTGATTGCTTTAAATCATTATGACACAACCAAATTGTATTACATCTTAGGACATATCAAAATTGTGAAAATAAATACGTAAAAAGGGAGCAATTCATATCGGGATAATTACTAATAAGTATAGTAATAACAAAGTTTCAAAGATGAAAATTCATTTTGACAATTAATTCTTGTGGCTTATTCGGGCCGGCCACCTTAAAGGGAGTACAAGGTATCGCGGCTGTAAAAAAGGAGAGCGCCAACTCTCGCCCTCTCTCTTCATCTAACTAGCGCAGTTGGCGCAGGTATTTAGTTAGGGTCGGTTGACACAAGTTATCTGAGAATACAACGAAAAAAAAACGCAACCACCTGTCTTTTATTTGGCGTCCATATCCCGAGTACTATCCATACTACAATTCTTAAATGAAAATATTTAACCTTTTCAATTTTTGTTACATGTACGATATATTAAGAATTAATCTATTAACATACACAATAAATAAGTAAATTGTTTTTTTTCGCTCATAGCGATATTGAAATAAAATATAATTTAGATTAAATTAAAGCAAGTAATTTTTATATCATACTTTTAATCAAAGAATTAATTTTTTGAAATTCTCGAAGATATTGTCAATATGAAGTCCATCT
Organism: Agrypnia vestita; assembly: GCA_016648135.1. NCBI lineage: Eukaryota > Metazoa > Arthropoda > Insecta > Trichoptera > Phryganeidae > Agrypnia > Agrypnia vestita. The sequence goes on from JADDOH010005874.1 coordinate 92,794, forward strand.
CTAATTCTTTTCTAGAAAGATAAAATTTGAAAAACAACAAACTTAAATATGGGTCAATGTGATTGCAAGCTGTTTGTGTGAATGATAAATGCTGTTTCTATGTATATACAGTATGGTACATCCAATCTGAATGAAATGAGGTTTAATTTTTATTTTCTACATTAAACACCCCCCAGTCGCAGCCTTTAAACAACCCTGTGCCTACATTGATATCGTCGAAACAAAAAATGCACAAAAATAAAAATGATTTGCGAAACATTTCAGATGCGAATAAAAATAAACGCAATTTATTTTTATTTTCGTAAATTGAAAATCATCAAAAGAAACTTTGACTCCGCTTAAGAAGCACCAATCGAGTGTGTTATAATTGAACGTGAAAAACAGCCTTAGGTGTAAAAATCTAAAATTACGTACATTTATATTTAGTGGCTTAAATTTTTGGCAGTTATTTTGCAATCTGACGTTAGCTGGTGTAATCAATAATTAAATTGCTACAAATTCTAATTGATGTGATATTTAAATTGGCTGCAGGCATTTTTATAAAACGTGACTGAAAATTTTCCGATGTGATTGATAATATTTTATATAAAATGAATTTCTAAGTGCAGAGAACTATTTAATTTTGTGAAAAAATATTTTATCGCGAATTTTTTAAAGTTTATTAACAATAAAGATTATTACCATTGATATTATTACACTCGCATTTTTATCGACCTGAGAACTTTCAAATAAACATGTTTTGCATTTTGCACGAATTTGTTGAAAGAACCATCACTTATGATTCTAATATAATCGAGGGTTTATTTTTGCCTGTATTTTCGTGCTTTCGTGTAGTGAGGAATTTTCTAATTGAAAGCTATTTCGCCCGAATCACCGTTTATATTACATAACGTTATGAACTGAAAACACAAATTTTTATGTTTAACTACAAAATGGGTACGCCCTTCCTTAAAATGTAATTTATTTACACTTTGTTATTACTTCACGGAGTTACTGTACTAAAACGTTATTTATTTATTTATCAACAACAATAATATATATTTATATATATTGTACAAGACCTATAGTTAGTACCACCAAAAGTCGTTTTAGGCGAATATGTGTATAATACACTATCAAATACGATAACTATCTATGGTAAATTACGTTTCAGTTACGGTAGTAAAAAATATTTTTGAACGCAACACACATTATACTGTGTTTGTACTGACGCTGTACATTACATCCATAGTATAAGTAAACATTGTCAATTTGTTTAGGTTTTAAAATACGACACGGTGAACCGGACTAATCTTCAGACAGAAACGGAACTAGAAATATTGCGACGAGCCACCACGCAAAATTTCGTCGACATCCCGCGGTCTGTCGGAAGGCGAATCTAGAACACCGTGTAGCTTAAACGTACGGCTAACCTCGTGTCGGTAGGCCCGAATGACAACACTTCCATCGCGGCTGCCCGCTCAGCGCAGAGCCATGGCCGACGAGTTTTCGTGTTCACGCGAAAATAAACCTTAAATGTGCACTTTTTGTATGGAAAGTGGGATTATTTTAGCGTGATATAAAACGATTTCTCGCGAAGGGTTCAACCTGCATTGTCACGGGGTCCATTTTAAAACATCCTATGCATGTCGTGGAGTCTATTTTAAAACATTCTATGTATGTCGCGGGGTCTATTTTAAAACGATTTGCCTTAACATTTATCCTAAGGTAGAAATGAACGTCGTCGACTTTTATTGATAAGATGAACGATGGAAGAATTTCGTAACCTATGGTGAAATAATTATAAATAATCAAGGATAGTACAAAACCTATAGTGATAACGGTAGTGGTATGTGATGAGACCAATTTGATGGATTTGTGAGAAGATTAATTTGAAGTGCAAATGATTGTACAGCTCTCATTTTTGATATAAAATATCTTATATTTAAGTTTTTCACTGCGACAATTTAGACTACCACAAACAAAGTACAGAATTTCATTTTATATCGCGGCTCATTATTTTAATTGGCTTTAAAGTTATCTTAGAGAATAAACACTAAATACAAAATAGATTTTCAAATAACTAAAATGTTTTAATAAAATTTATATAAAACAATAAAACTAATTTTTCATTTCATGTTTAAGAATGAAAGCTTCGTAAAAGTGTTTTTGAAAAACACGTACATCATAAAACTATCAAACAATGAAATAAAATTATAAAGTTTTTTTAATGCATAAAAAACTAACATAACATTTTATAGAGTACAACAACAAACATTAAATAATTTTTAAACAAACAATCAATTATTACAATTATTTAACGAAAATAAGTTTTTGAAAAGAGATAAACTGAATGGAAATAAAAAGAGTTTTTAAACTTTGGCATATTTTTTGGCCGTTTCAAATTTGAGTTTATTCCAAAATGAAAGTATTTAAAATAAATGCAATATGCATATAGGTAGTTTATAAAAACTAAAAAAAACCTTGAAAAGTTTTATTTTTTATACAGTGTTTATTGACAATTGACAGTTTCTGTAGCGCTAAGAAATGTCAACATCGTAAACATTATATTGGAAAAAAACATTTTCTTTCAAAAAAGTTAACACATTAAAAAAAATTCAGGACACTTTTTAAAAGTAGAATAGAAATCTAATTAATATAATTATCGAAAGACCAGAAATAAACAAAAAATCGTAATATAGTTCGGAGAAAATGTTTTTTCGTGAGTAAACAAATTTCTATTATAAAAATGACTAAACCTTGTTAAAAATCCTTTTAATTGTAAAAATATGAATTATTTGACTAATTTTATAACCTATTGCATTTTGTACAATGTAAACCTAAAATTGATTGAAAATCCACTATTTGAGCATATTGTTAATATTTCATATAAAAATTTTCATACAGCTGTCTTTTTATTCTATTTTGCATATATGACGTCACCAAAAACTAAAACACATATACGAGATAACCGTACACATATGTTCACTTGTTTCGATATTTATACGTGTTTTATTGTAAAAAAGATTACACCTAAAAGTGTTGATTACTGGTTTACACCGACGGCTAGATCACTTCTAAATAATATGTCAACAGTCTTAGCAAGGAATAAAGTAACCGCTCACTGTGTATTCGTACGCACGTGGAACGCTAACTTATATATCAATTTAAACAGATCAAATACATCTCATAAAAAACGGAATTCATTATAATGTCATTCAAAAGTGTTCCTTATATAATACGAAAACAAAACATCAATTCAAGTCGCAAAAATTTGTCACATACAATTTAATATTACATACAGCACATTTATATAAAACACGAATAACAATTTATGCACAATTTCATACATTCTGTCGTAGTTTCGCGACGCGCGATGAGCCGTATAGTACAACAAACACCCACTGTAAAGTCGCGGCCTGGTGCACAAGGAAACAAGCGCCGAGTCGACGGCTGGACGATCCGCGAGGAGTTCAGGCAGGCTGTCGGAGGCTCCCGGCTCATCACCCGTCCCACCACATGACGATCAGCTCCCAGAATGTCTTCGGCGGCGAGTTCCCGCCAAAGACGAGTGACGAGTTTCAGAGGGCCGGGTCCGGGGTGGAGCCCATCTTGAGCAGCTCCAGCTTCTTCTTGGCGATCTTGGAGTACAGGATGTCTATGGGCTTGGTGGTGTCGTACAGGGAGGGCGCGCGCAGGATGATCAGCGCGGTGCCCAGCAGGCACACGAACGTGAAGATGTACAGGAACATTCTGTCCAGGACCATCGCTACGTACTTCCAGTCTTCTTCCACCTGTCACAAAATACACGGTTCTTACATTCATTCAAGTATATTCGCTCCAAAGGAAATTCACATTAATTTCAAAAAAAGAAAAACTAATAAGTAGTACTTATATTAATAAAAATGAAACACATAGTATAAAACCACTATTTATTGAATTATCATAATGTTTCGGGGATAACGGTACATTCATCAAGATACAACGTACATTCAAAATTAAAATACGAGGCAGGTATACATTAACAATAAACGTGGGTTAAATAACTAATTAAAAACTAGTGTAAATACAAATTTTAAAGGTAACTATTTGCAAAAAGGATCTAGTGATTTATAATATTAAATTTATTTACACTTTTTTATGTTACAAATTTCCAATTTATCAATTTTCTAATATTAGTATCTAAAAAAAGAAATATTAAAGTGTTTGTAGAAAATAAAATTTGCAAATAGTTACCTCTTAAATTTGCTTTCACATTTCTTAATAAGTTATTCAGCTCCCATATATTTATTTTTTGGTTTTGTTAATGTGTATACTTCGAATTTTAATTTATAATATACCTACGAATGTTGTATCTTGACCATTGGACCCGAAACATATGTCGACAAAACGATAAGCCAATAAATGGTGCTTTTATACGCAATGTTTTCTTTTAATTAATATAAATAATATTGCCACAAAGTCATATTGCTATTTTTGAAGAAGTAATAAGTATTAAATAAAATGACAACAGTCAGCTAAGTAAAAGTGATAAAATACTCACACTTTCGAAGGAGTCCTTATTTTTGACGTGTTGCGCGATGAACCTCGATCCTTCTATCGTCTTCTCCATTTCCCTGAGGTAGGGCTTGTCGAAGGCGGGGCTCCCGTCCCCCCCGTCGCCGCAAGGGCTGGCGCCGCCCGCGCTGAACAGGTCGTCGTCAGCCCCCGGCAGCGGCAGCGGCGGCTCCCCGAAGCGGGGCCCCGCGGGGGACGAGGGCTCGAACCTCGAGCTGGGCAGGGCCGGGATGTCGTAGTCCGCGCTGAACCGCTTCCCGCCGTAGGGAGCGAACTTGTCCGCCTCGGGCGGCCCGCTGAACACTTCCGTCAGTCCTTTGTCTTCCTCGTCTTGGTTGGGCTCCTCCTTGGCGGGCCTTCTTATGCACAGGGCCGTGGGTAAAAGTTCTAAAAACAGTCTGCGCACCCAGGGTGCCATTTTGTGGGTGACCGGCGATCTGAAGTTCACGTTCAGGACGGCGATCGTTACTACTACTGATAAAGTCACGAGCATCATGGTGAACAGCAGATACTTCCCCAGGAGAGGAACAGTCAGGGACGTCGGAGGAATGATCTCCGCCAGCAGAAGGAAGAACACGGTGAGAGAGAGCAGGATAGAGATGCACAGGGAGATCTTCTCTCCCGAGTCGCTCGGGAGGTAGAACACTAGGACAGATAGGAAAGAGATCCCGACGCACGGGATGATGAGGTTGACGGTGTAGAAGAGCGTCTTCCTCCTGATGGTGAGGTTGAAAATGATGTCGGGGTAAGGCTCCTCGCAGCAGGAGTAGAACTTCTCGTTCCTCACGGCCGGCACGCGCATGATGTCCCACTCCACCGAGATGTAGTAGTCCTGCAGGTCGATCCCCAACTCGATGATGTCAGAGTCCGGAGTCTGCTGTAAGTGCCTGAGATCCACCTGTTGAAAAATAAATTATTAGAAAAATACCACTATGTTTTCATGATATGAATCTTTTTTTAAAATTTATTTTCTAATAACACTTATATGTATAAGGTGTTAACGTAAGTAGTGTCCTTTTTTAATTTTTAAAATGTGCACCAAAAATGAAACAATGTGTAAAGATTGTACTTCATTCGAAAGAAAACTTCCTTCTCTATAAGATATTGTGTTAGTTACATTTGTTAATTTATTTAATTAGAGGCCTTCAAAATGGAATATCAAGTACAAAAAAAGTGAACACTTTCGACACTTCTTCTGTTTGAACGATGAATTTTTTGAGTCAAGACCGGATGATTTTTATCACCGGGCATCGAAAAACTTGTAGAATGTTGGCAAAAATATATAAATAATAAAGTTGCATGCATTATTGACAAATTTTTGTCAATAATGCACGCACTCTTGACCTCTTCATTTGGAAAACAAGGACACAACTTATGATTGCACTCAATACATTGTGAAATATAATATTTTGTTGTTTAATAGAATCACCGCGCAACTTCGACTTGACTATTGTAATTATTCTATATTTTAATGTCATATTCCCGTACATTTCTCAGAAAAAAACACTGAAAAACAACATGTCGCAAAGAAGTGCGAGAGTTTTATTGCTTAAGACAAACAAACTTCCCGCTTTATATTTAAGATTATTTGTTTATAAGCAAATTATATGAAAAGCCATAGATTATTAGGAAGGAGTTTTCAGTTTAATTCACCAAATCGCTTCCAGTGATACCGCGGTGATATCAAAGGGAAACTTGGAACTTTTTAGCGCGACATTGCGAAGGGTGGGTCTCTGCAGAACGTTTCCGAAATGAGGAGGGATGGTCTAACTACACTTCTGCCAATCCCAAGTTTGTCTATAAAGCGAGATCCCTTTGTTATATATGCCGGCGTCATTAAACCCTGGGATTAACTTTTGACTAATCGCGGATCGTTTCCCTGTCCGTGTCTTCGTTCTTACGTATTGCTATTATGCAAATCGCAGGAATGAGAAATGTCCGAGCTGCCTCGGTTCAGGGTGAAATATAATCGTGACTTAAGTGAATTACGATTCATCGCTTCAATTATAAAGCGACCTTCATTAGCGAAACATTGATATATTTTGCATATTCAAATTCACATCCGTCTAATAAAAACTGGGCTTAAATTATCATTAAAAGAAATCAAAATTATACATAAATACTACAGGCAATATCAATATACTGCTGGATGAAGGTTTCTCTGTGACTTCTACTATGTCACTCCTTGCCATAAATCTTTACTATGTCATTCACTTTTCAAAAAATTAATTTATCCATCAGGATTAAAAAAATCTAGGAGGTTTTAAATTCCATTCAAATTGTATTTGAGATTTGCTTCTGGTTGTATCAATGATTGGTAACTGGTTTTTTGCATTTCGACGGTAACCATCGAATCACTAGACAACGGCTAAATCTCAGTTACCAACGACCTTTACAAACGAATACCGATCGAACGGTCACAAAATAATAGTTTAGTCTATTACTTCTCAAGAATACTGTTGAATGATTCGAAAAATACGTTAGAGAATGTACTGACAAAAATGTGATGGTGATAATAGAGTAAAAAAATACGAAAAAAAAATGTTGATTATATAGGTTCAATTTATTATTACACAATTTTTTGTCGTTCTGGTACACATTTTCTGACATATCTTCATATTAGTAGCCATAGTGGATGCTTACTTTATTGTTGGTTATTTATATGGTTACACGTACTTAAGTGCATGCAACGATTTTTTTTTATGGAAAAAAATGGAAAAATATTAAAAAAATCAAAGAAAGGACGAAGTTTTGCAAAAATTTAGCATATGAAAACAAAAACACAAAAATAGCTATACATCATACCGAAAATTGCGTTTAAGAAGTGTTTTGAAGGTTGAAAAAAGCGCAGACATAAGTATTATATCTGAACTAAGATATACACAGCGAACTATTGACAGAATAATGCTAGGCTGAGAGTTCAGACGCCGGCAAAAGTTATCGATGTGGTAGATCGTATTGCCAAATTAAAATGGCAATGAGCAGGTCATGTTGCCAGACAAAGAATAGACAGATGGTCACCATCGTGGTGGAGACCATGGGACACGAAAAGAGGAATAGGCCAGCCTCAGAAAAGGAGGACCGATGATATTGTCCCCGTCGCAGGTTATGGGTAAATAAGAAAAGCCCAAAGAAGAGAGGATTGAGAAATATTAGAAGGGGCCTGCATCCAGCAGTGAAGAAATGCACAATGCATTCTGAGATTTGCACAAATAATAGTGAATCAAAAAGGATGCCATCTAACCCCAGGCTATATTTAGAAAAGGTTTAAAAAAATGTATAGTGAAAATAAGATGACTTAAATTGATATATTTCTGATAAAATTGTAGACCTACATTTGTGCATACCAGCTTACAAAATATAAAAAAATTATTTATTAGCAAAGATATAACTTTTGTGTATTTTCGCTCGCTTCATCGCGCACCTTTTGCATAAAGTCCTGGCTTCTTTTCTGCTAACACCCATCAAAGCTGGCTATGATATTATTCATAGCATTTTAGGACGGTTAAAATTATACGGCAGAATTTAGAATTCAGTAAAAAATTTCCCCATTATAGTGATAGCGTTCACCAAAAAAAAGGAAATCTCCAGAAACTAGCGTTTATTTTATTACAATTTACTTTTATTACAAAATCGTTGATGACCGCTAGGTGGAAAAAAACGATGAAGGTTACACGAATAATTCGAAAAATTGCGTAACTAATCCTAAAAGAGATTTGCACTCGGCATTTTTTTTGTGAAAAGTTATATTATGAAAGTTCGTGACTTAGCATTAGTAACAGTTTGGGAATAATACGTGGATGATCAACTTTATCAAAAATCTATTATATGAAAATTCATTATTCATAAAAAGATCGAACCTAAGAAATTTGTGTGTTAAATTATAAAATGTTGAATCTTAGTACTTACTATTTTTTAAAATATTTTTTAACAATATTTTTTTTATTTATTTTCTGAGAACACAATTACTGGAGTTTGTCCACAGAGGCATAGTTATTAATTAAGATAAGCAGTCTCACAGAGACGAAGCTATTTATATGGGAAACATGTACCGAAGTTTTATGACTTGTATGAGTTTTTTCAGTGTAACAATTGTATTATTGATGAATTTAGCGTTTACATTGTAGACATTATTCATAATGACCATTAATTGGATAGAGAACATAAACTATGTTGTCTATACTTGAGATTTATTATATTTTTAAATATTACGATATATTATTTAATGATTTTCTTTTTTTTTATAATATTTTTTTACTGTGTCTATTTTTGTTTTCGTTGATAGATTACATAAGTAATTTGTTTTAAAAATGAGATTAACTGACGGGAGAAATGGTGGACTTAATTAGGTGAAAAAAAAAGTTTAATTAATTGTTTTTCATACTGGAGATTCTCGCCTCCCTCAAATAAACTGGGTTTAATATTACGAACACAGTATAATGTTTGATCGAAAACAGGTCGGCCGAGTCTCAATTTTGAGTGAATATCGATTTTCAGTAGATTTAGATTTGTAAAGAATTTCGCCGTTAGTGTTTCTGCGAACCATTTAAAACCAGGGGAGGGGGTTGATAAAAGACGCCCGCGAGAAGATGCCGAGGGGATGATATTGCCCCTAATAAAATGTCGTCGTAAACCTTCTCGGAAGGTCGGGGTAGGCTCCGTCACCCCAGAGGTCGAGGCGAATATTTATTTTTGCCGAGTCTTCTAAGGGATGTCTTTACTGTGTTTCAATATCGACAGAGATCGGGTATTAAATTCCCTCTCAAAGAATTAGTTAATGATCTTATTATTCCCTTTATGAAGACACTATTTTACTTAATGGAGTAAGTTTACTTAATTAAGATTTTCGTTCAAATGAACTTAAAACACCCGAGAAATAATTAACGGCCGTACTCTTGGAAGTATTATATATGGCTTTATAATTTTTTGAGAAAATATTTTTACGTAATTATATTCAGCAGAAACATTTATTTTAATATATTTCTTGATATTTATTTATTATCAATTATTTAATTGAATTAAGTTAAATTATAGAAGTCTCATAGAGACGAAGCTATTTATATGAAGAACGTGTATGGAAGTGTTTCTGTACGATGGCCCAGGCCTTACAATCTGTATGAGCTGGCTTAAGTGACCGCTCTACATAATGCAACGTTCAACGTGATCACTTAAGCCAGCAAATTATGAGACTTCTATAATTTATCTTAATTAAATAATAATCCTGCAGTGGAAAAATCCAGTAATTGTGTTCTCAGAACATGCATAAAAAAATAAAGTTAATTATTTCATTAATTTTGTTTATAATTATGGAATTATTTTGATTAATTGATTATTTTTTATACAAAGTGTCTTTATACCTATCATTTCGACGGTCCTTACATATACCCACTGTCGAATCTACAAAAATTCGAATTTCGTTTTAGTATCTTAAACCAACCGATTTACTGTGTATTTTCGGATAAAATTTCAAAAAGTTTGTTCTTTTATATTAAATGCTTTGTTTGAAACGAAATTTTTTTTTTTTAACATTTTCCAAAAATAAAGAGAAAATTCGACGAGTAAAGCGAATAATTTTTTTTGTAGATTCTACAATATAGAGAGTTTATTTTGTAGAGACAGTTTATTTTGTTAAATAATATGTTCTTACAAACTTTTGCTTCATTTTTTAAAAAGCGTTTACCTCATAGAATATAAAATTGCTCCCCTCCCTTAATACACATTTATAATGCAGTTAAAGTATTTATTTTTTCAGAATTAAATCCCCTAGTAAATAAAGCGTATTTTATAAAATAGACGTTGTTTTTTTTTTAATTCCGTTGTCAACCGAATCTTTTCAACTAAAAATGTCATTGTGTAAAAAGTTCGATTTATTTATTGATAAATAATATTTTTTGAGAGCATTAAGTGTAACCTTTTCATAATTTATTTCAAAATTTATAAGCTCGTCTTATTTTTTTAAAGCAAGTTAAACGTATGGAACCGAAACGCTTGTACCCGAGTATGTTATATTAGAAAGGCCACTAATATAATAATGATTATATTTTTTATTGGAAATTATGTTTATTTGCAAGACGTAAGTATTTAAAAAAAATGTATACTAGCCTTGGCTTGTAAACTAGCAAAAAAACCCAGGTATTTTACTATGTATTATTATTATTATTATATATTTAAGCTTATTTAGTTAAATGACTCTAAATATTATTATTTTTTATGTTTATAGCGTTAATTTTGTGGTTGGACATAATTATTAATTTGAATTAATTAAAAAAATTGTATAAACCACTTGGAGTAACTACTCGTCTACCAGTTTCCTTACCTCTATCTTCCATTACCCATCTCGGTAAACAGGTTACTTTGTAATTGGGGGCGTGGCCGCAATTATGGTGGGGGTAATTGACAAGTAGAAATCGAAATGGGGAATACATCAATAATACAATTAGTAACCAGTTGGATTTCACTCATAATTCATTGTTTGATATATTCCCAATTTCGATGTTTACTTGTCAATTACCTCCACCACAATTGTGGCCACGCCCCCGTTCACAAATTAACCTGCTCACCAAAATGGATAATGGATAGTAATGTGCGTTCGTCCTAACGAAGACACAGCAGTATCGAAAGGTTCATCCATGTGGTTTATAAAAGTTTGAAATTAATTACAATTAACCAATTATTGTTATTTTTCCGTATTTCCATAAGGCGCGTTCATCAGAATACTCTTTGGATTGTTTTACCCACTATATTAATTTTGTTACCTCTTTCATTTTATAATTTTCAAGTGAGATTTTAAGCGCTTGTTCAGACACAGCGGGAACCGTTCAGTTTCAGAATCGCGTTTCAAAATACGCGATTTGTATCATCTGTTCACACAGCCGCGGTTAATAAGCGATTTGTGCGCGCGAAAATAAACGTCAGTTTGACGGTTCTGGTGCCGTTCTCCATCTTTGAATATCAGAGATGTATTCGCTCATTACTTTGTTAACGATGGCCGTGTTCCATGGCAAGACACATAAATATCATTCTGTCAGTTCATTTTCGGTGAATAAATACCTACTTCTCTAAAATACTCTTTTTTTCCACCAATTTCAAATATCTCCACCAACTCCTGCCAAGCTTGGTTCTTGGCATATTTGAGTAATCCTCACACTATTACAGGTCTTTTTTCCCATATTACAGGTCTTTTCTCCACTTCATCAATAAAAAATTCAGTGTCAAAGCGATCCATAACCATAGAAAAGAGAATATAATCCACGCGTGCTCCTGTTATGACATGGAACCGTGCGGTGCCCGCAATGCGACTGAACGCTCTCGTAAGGCTCCACAGTAATAGGATCGTGCGGGCGCCGTGCGGGTCTATTTTATAGCGGTTGGGTTGCGGGCACCGCAGCGGTTGACTAACCGCACGATTGTGTCTGAACGATCACATACAAACCTAGGTAAATGAGACCCGCACGGATCTCATACGATTCTGAAACGGCACGGTTCCCGCTGTGTCTGAACAAGCGCTAAATGTTACAACTTGGACGATATCTTGATAAGCATTGGCTAGTTACACATATGTACATTGTCCAAATTGCATACATACACCACAATTTAAAATGTCAATTTGCATTCTATCATTAAACTGTTTTCCTTTTCGTAAGTGTCGTTTGAAATGCTCAGAATTGTAAATTGTTTAGTTGTAATACAATTTTTTACTAAATTAATGATTTAAGAAGGATTTTTGTTAGTCCTGGTCGATTTCTTCCCTGAAAATCATGTCATAATGACTAGCTAATCGGCGAGTGGAAGTACCCTCCAAGCATGGGCCACCTCGCATTTGTAAAATTTGCGCAGCTCAATATTTTCGAGAGAAAAAAATCTCCCAAGCGGAGTGCGAAATCCATTGTTTGCGACTTAATGATGTTTCATCCCTTATGTGTAAATTAAGCCCATTCAAAAGTGGTAAAAGTGTTTAAAAAAGTAAGGGATAGTCGCCCTGACTCATAAACAAGTAAAAATTCCAGATGCGTGTCTGGATTACATTGGCGCGCGACGAGTGGGCCCAATGTGTACAGCAAACGGATATACACACGCGGGGAGACAATGAGCCATTGTGCGCCGGTCCTTTATTAATCTCTGGCAAAATGATAAAAATATAAAACAATACAATTCATAACAAAAAGGGTGTGAGTGCTTTTTGTTGTAAATCTCTGTACTTATCCCCAGCCGAGCTTTTATTCCGTGTTATTTCTACTTTATCATTCCGCGTTGACACAATGTGTTAGCGATGGTTTAAAATATCAATTCGTTGCTTATAAAATAAAGAACACATTTTATATATCCCAAGGTTTTGAAAATTTTCAACGGCGTTAAAAATAAAATTTAAAAATATATAATTATTTTCAGGCGTAAAATGTACATAATAATATTCTAGAATATATGTATTATAATTCGGAAGAATATCATACATACATACATTAAAAATAATGTTAATTAATATTCCATTTTAAAAATATAGAGGTATTATCACCAGTCGCGAAATACATTAGTATTAGGTGTACCCATAAGTAATCAATTATTTAAGTGGCAACAAAAAAAGAATTTTACTACATTTAATTTTATTTTTAATCGATTTAATATCCATCGTCATCTAGGACCTTTTGCTATGTTGTTCGTAGAAATTTAAGAAAAATATGCTTCTAGGTGTTTTTAAAGCGTCATTATCAAACCCTACCGGGCGCCCACTTCGATCGCTATCAGACAAGTCAAAATCACGATCGGAAAATTTTCTAAACCAACGTTTGCACTTATTTACTTTCACTACGTCCCCATACACATCACAAATTTTCTTTGTTGTAACCGTTGCTTTAAAACCCGGTCAAAAATGGAACAGCATGCAATTAGTTGATTGTCCGCCATTTTACAACACAGTAATAATTTTTTTAAAATTTAATTGTCACAAATCACAAACCACGGATTATAATATTGCGTATAAAACATGTCTTTACACGTTCACTTTACTGAGTTTGACTGAAGCAAACATTCCACACCAAAAATAATACTTATGATTACACCTATACGGTAAGGACCATAGATGTCTCTAAAGTCCATTCGAACATAGAATGTATATACAATTTTCAAAAATCTAATAACGTGTGGACGCTCTTAGGGTGGATATGGGAATATTGTATTGTGTAAAGAGATCACTTAAGCCAGCTCATACAGGTCATAAGCCCTGGGCCATCCTGTAAAGACGTCCATATACGTGTCCCATATAAATAGCTTTGCCTCTGTGAGACATCTGTAATTTATCATACTTATAAAAAAAATGCTTAATAATTAATATTTTACTTTCCGGAAAATAAAACGCAAGCACACCAAAAAATAACTTGTGGGAACTCAATTTTTGTACAAGTTTAAGGGAGAGTAAAATTTAGGTAAATCTTTACTATCTTTAACATACGTGTACTAAAGAATGTTGCATGTCAGTCACGGATGAGTACTACTGAAATAGACATAAAGCGGTAAGAAGAGTTTGTACAAATTTTTCATAACCCAGCACTGGATCTTGTTCCAGGGACATCATTAATCAATATATATTATAAATGTCTCATAGAGACGACACTGTATTTTATTTTTTTATGGGAAAGCAGCATGGAAGTCTTTTTTAAGTGTTCATAAGGCTTTCGAGCTATCGTCTATGGCTTAAGTGATCACTTTACACAATGTAACGTTCACATTTCCACCCAATTTAGAATACCATATCTATAAAATTTTTGGAAGTTGTATATATATATATTTAAATTTTACAACGAGTTCAATGTTGAAATAGGATTGAAATAGAAAGTTTGCCCACTTTCGCGAATCCTGTTCATCCTTTATATGGACAGGATAAGCCGGAAAAGTCAAACAATAAGGGCTGTGAGAGTTGGAAATGTGGAAATAGATTCTTTACCCTTCGCGAATGATATAGCGAGGCTGCCACTCACACAAGAGGACCTACAAGAGTGGATAAATTCCTTCAATGAAGAATGCACTATAGTTTGGATGAAGATTAGTACTACCAAGAGACCAAGAGCAGTGCTCGATCAGCATACATGGGACCCAGCTGAAGCAAGCCAAAAACTTCTAATACCTTGGGGTGGAATTTTCTAGCGACGGGAGGCAGGAAAGTGAAATAGATAGAAGAATCAGAGCTGCATTCTCTGTATAGTGCAGTGCGGTGATAAGAAAATTCGAGCTTAGTGTCAAGACAAAACAGACTGTTTCAAATCTGTGTGTTCAAGCCCACCATAATATATGGCCATCGAATTCGGATCCTGACAAAGAGAGTAGGGACCCAGGCTGTCGTGATTAGTTTTCTAAGAGGGGTAGCGGGAGCTATACATAGCAAAATCACAAATGAGGTGGCTTGGACATGTGCTAAGAATGCCAGAGGAACCGAGAATAATCCTCTTGGCAACCACGGAAGGAAGACGGCCGGTGGGTCGCCCCAGATTAAGCAACAAAAAAATATGTATGAAAACAGAATGAGTCTAGACTGGTTGACTCTAACCAAAAGATAACCATAGGTTTTAAAAACATATTTTTGTAAAATAAGTAAATATACGTCTTAAAATGTCGCCTTTCAATATAAACAAATGAGGTCTTACTTAAAGAATAAAGCTAAGAAAAGAAGTTTCATCCATATTTTGATTAGCCTTGCATATTTTATACATTTCACAAACTCGCAAAAACTTCTCTCCCATAAAGATACCAGTTTTATTTTCATTTATTAAACTGTATGTCTTATAATATACATATATTTGTAAACATTATAGCGTTATTCATTTCGAAAACGGACAGAGACGAAGTTATGAATATGAGAAACGTCCAATATGAGAAAATCCAATGATCCAGTGTTGAAGTCTTTTTATACAATGAACTAGGGCTTACAACCTGTATGAGCTGGCTTGAGTGATCACTCTACAAAATGTAACGTCAACTAATTCCATCGTAAGAACATCCACACATTATCAAGTTTTGAAAGTTTTATAAGTATATACATATGTTCAACTCTGAGAATCTTTGGTTTATTTGAATGGACTATGCTAAAGATATGTGTAGTCTTTTCTCGTGAACTAGTAAACATAGATTTTCACAGCTGGTAATGATACCTACATAATTTTGTAAGATTGTGCAAAAGGATTTCAAGTGCAAATGGATTTTACAAAAATGACACTGGCAGGAATGTCTTGGTGAGAATCCTTCTGAGTCACCCTATTATGATTCTGAACGAGACGAAGTCCAACAGGAAGTCGGATAGTTTTGCGGACTTATTCACCACTTAGGTATGACAGTAATCCAGTAGTTGAGCACTGTTCCAAGCTTTGCAAAATAATGCTCTTGCAGAGAAAAAAGTCGTTAGAGATAGGGAGGTCTACTCTCTAGTGATAGTAAACGTTGGGGAGACCTGACACGACACTAGGAGAAGAAGAAGAGATTTTTACAATTTAAATCTATCATGTTAAATAAATTATGGAATATCCAATATCGTTAATATTTTTGAATGATTTGAGTCACTTCGTGGTGCCACATTTTAAGTTAAAATATAATTAACAAATTTATTAAGCAGTTAGAAAAGACATACAGAAAAATCAATTCGGATTCGAACCAACGGACCTCCACTCTATTCGGGAATGGCGTGTTATCCAATTTCGCCACGGCAGTTTGGTAAATTAACGTAAATTTTTCGACCGTATATGAAGATATCTCTTTTTAATTGATTAACACACATACCATTTCTTAAAGCAATCCACTTTTTATAAGGCGACAGTCACAAATAATTTTGTCCGTTGGTTTGAATCCCGGTAGCAGGTAAAATGTTTTTTCGTTAATTTGATTTTTCTGTATAATTTTTCTAATTCATTAATAAATTTGTTAATAATTCACAGAACTTTGTTCTGAAATTGCAGCTTCACAATAATAATATTTATTTTTTAATACATAAAATACAATTAGTTTATTCAGACTTTGTACTGCACACATAATATTTCAGTTATTTTTATCATTAATAGTTTCGAAAAAAATGGGTATAATAAATAACTAATAATGAGAAGGACTGCTTCTTTCGAAACTATACTAGTAAATATTTGTATTACATAGATTAATGCATATTATTACTTTATGTCTGTAAATTTATATAATTTAGTCACTTTTAACGTTGAATTCATACCTATACACTTTCTTTATACGCGAGTCTCTGAATCTCATAAGGATAGTAGAAAAATTGTTTCATTATTTTAAATGTTTAATTATACCATTTAAGGTAAAAATTAATAAAATAAAATAACTCAAATATAGTGTAATGTTTAAATAATTTTTTTTATTTTAAAACGAATATCTTTAATATAAGAACTGTCAAGATACAGAAGTAACAATATTGCTATTTTCAGAATACGGCCGATATTGTGTTGTACGTTGTTGGAAGATGGTTTCGAATTCGGTATCGTAAAGATAAATGAAAATCAAATAAAACAGAAAAGTGAAAGTACCTACTCGTATATAAATATTTCTGACGCAGTTTTTTGACGAAATTTAGTACGATAAACTTATTTCATGTAAAAATTCATATTTAAAAATATCAAAAAAAAAATTAACAACCAAAATATTTTAGGTATATCATGTTACTTTGCAAGTATTTCCTCAGTAAGTACCTAAGTATTTCCATATCACTGTTGTTTGTTCAATTAGGTTTCTGAACCCAGACAGCCGAGGCGTAATTCGATAAATTAACAATTTCGAATAAATCAAATTTGTCAGGAAAGTCATCGAAATAAATTGATATTATTTTCTATATTTACTAAACATCCACGACTCGGGAGCAGGGAAAAGTTTTTTCATTTCCAAGAATAACACAACTCGAAGGGTTTGTTCCACAACCAAGTTGGTCAATAAATAAACCTTTCGAAGGGCGGGTTCTGGCGGGTTGACACGACCCAAGAACTTGTCTAATTATACCGGATAAATATACTTTTTTTTATTTACACCATACTTTTCAGGAATTATTCGGCATATTTTTTTTCCGATAGATTATTCCTTTTATTGTTTGTTAATCCTATTCTACAGGGTGTCTCACAGCTAGTAGAATTTTTTTTACAGATTCCTGCCTTGATAATGAGACGAAAATGTTCAAGCAACCATAGCCACATATCAATAGTTATGTATATTTACAACGACTAAGTTTACATTTTTTAAAAATATTTGTTACTCATTATTTGTAAAGTTAAACTTTCACTACAGTATTTATGACGCGTCTGCCGACGGCATTTTGTTTTATAATTACGTCATTTATTGGCAGATTTCATACTTTGGAATTTTTATTTTTAAGTAATAATCAAGATGTTTTTATTTTAAAATAGAATATACTGTTTAAAATCATCTCTTTATATAAATAAACAGCGTTTTAAAATCAAGAAAAAACGTAAAATTTCTTGCAAATTTAAAACACTATAACTTAATCAATATTGAATATTTCTTAATTTCCTTAGTACAGATAATGAACGATACTTTATACGTATAAAAAAACGTTTTATGCGTATATATAAATATTCATTAAAACTTTGCGCCACCTAGGTCACTAACAACGATTTTTTGGCTGCGGCCTGTCGATTAGTGCTTATATTTTCTTAATTATTGTAAAAAAATGTTCAGTTTATTACTTTTATATAAGAAGAAAGGTTTTATCTAAGTTATTTTCCTCCAGAATTGAAGTCTAGAATATAAATTCTGATATAAATGAATAATAATAACTCACATTTTAGTAAAAAAAAACGCCGAAATATGCATTTGCATTGAATGTCCAGCCTAAATAAATGTCAAATGAAACGTTAAAAATATTACAAAAAATATTTAAAAATTTTTGAAAGGTTTTAATAATTTATTAAATTTACTTCTAAGGAGTTTTGGACAAGCTCTGTTACACCCTGTGTTATACTTTATTGAGTGCCAAACTTTACATTGATAGTACGCTGGCATACACAAATATGAAGATATTGAGAACAATATTGTTTCATCTTTTTTTTGGATCGTATAAAGATGCATTATTATTAATTAAATTAAAGATAGCTGCTTTTAATTAAGAGGTTTAAAAGTGAATTGAGAGTCAGAATGTAAATCAAATGAAAACCAATTATTATTATCCGTGCGAACGCCGCTTTTAAAGGTTCTTTTGTGATTGTTTAGTACACCTTTACAATAATAGGGAACTTTATTGAAGGTAAAGGTAATGGCAATCCAATTCAACGTGGGTAGGTACGGGCCGCCATTTTATTATGGAAAATTCTCAAGAAGGACTTGGTTATGTTTTGCATTTCATTAAAAACTCATTTCAGGCCGTTAGAACACGACGCCATATTTTCTTAACACTTTCAGAATCGGTGAGATTATTGTATCACCAAGCAAACATAATTCAAAAACAACACATATATTTTAACACTTTTTTATAATAGTTATAATAAATATCTACAAAAAGTTATAAATAAATATTCAGAAGAAATCTTAAGTAATCTTGATATTTAATGTTTTCTTAATCAAATACTATTAAATAATTTTTTTATGATTAAATAAATAAAACAAATAAGGCAAATTTATTTTATTTTATTGTCTTAATTTATTTAAGGGTCAGCTCTTCTTATTTTAAACTGTATTTTTTAAGTTTTTGGGTATTTTCTTTCATATAGGCCGTTTATCTGCAGGATTTTGGAGTTCCTATGGATGACTGTCGATGAAACTCTACAGAATGAAGTATGGTCAGATGGTCTCCATCTTATGTACCTACCCGTAAATATAAATATAAATATAGTAATATAAATTCTAATTAATTATCTCATTTATATATGTTATTGTATATTAGCTGAGATTGTGTGTTAATCACCGTTGATATGCCACAAATTTTCTGTTTTAAAGTACAAATATTTGTTACATAATCCTAATTAATTTTTAAATTTAAAGTCTTTTTAGTACAATATAATATATTCGATTTATTAATATAATACCTATAATTGTGTATGAAATTATTTCTAAAAAACTCGTAAGATCCACAAAATTGAAAACTAATTATTGAAGACTAATTAAATCGTCACTATTTTACTTAAATGAATAGTTAGTAAATTAAATAAATGGTCATTTTATTCTGACCAAGTACCGTTTGGTCAGTATTATAATAAAATGGTCGGTATAATTAATTAATGATCAGAATAAACTGACTATTTATTATAATTATTATAATTTATTTAAAAACTGACCATTTTATGAATAAAATACTGGCCAATTAAATACAAGCCAATTTTATTTTGAGATTTATGTAAGTTTTTCAATAAATTTAATTACTGCAACTATTGTTTTGATATTTATGTTTAAGATAAATGCACGGTAAGGTATTCTTAGGTAGCTTTGAGCTCCTTTATCTTAAGGTTTAAATATTTTTTCTTAGACTGAATTGTTGTCTCCGGCGGCGTAGTGTTAATGCCAACTAATCTTCGAATCTTTTTCTTATTTGGTCCGCTGGATATAAGTTTTTCTCAAAGAGCTTCATCCTACTTATACTTGCTACGCCTTGAAATTAATGAGGCCTTTTCACATTTTAATCTCAATATCTTAAGATGTAAATTTTTTTAATTATAGGCTGCAAGATAACCATGATCAGATTTTTTTCATTTACATATAAAAAAGCATACTTTATAATTGCCTTGTCTTCCCTTTACTTTTATAAAGTATAATAATCTTCTAACAGATTATTTTAGAATTTTAAATATTAGTTTACTTTTATATGTAACACAACATATTTTGCTGTGAAATTACAACTTTCAGCTTTTAATAATTTTATTTATTTTGTAATAATTTTTTATATTCAATACATATAAATTACTTCCAAGATAGTCTAACTAATTTTTTAGAATATTTTGAGTTTGTTAAATTTTTTCAAAAACACAGTACTGGATTTTATCCCAGGGGGATATCATTAATCAAGATGTATTATAGATGTCTCACAGAGACGAAATTATATTTTATTTTTTTATGGGAAAGTAGGCATGTAAGTCTTTTTAGATGTTCATAAGGCTTATGACATATTTCTTTACGTATGTTCGTTCGCAATGTAACTTTAACCCAATTTAGAATACCACATCTATCTAATTTTTGGAAGTTGTATATATTTTAATGTTAGAAGTTGCATGATCTGGGGCCTAAATATTGTAAAAGTAAAATAATATTAAACCAATAGAATAACTTGCGATCGTGACACAACTGACCCCGCGCGGAACAAAGCCATCCATAGCAGGCGCGCGTTTATGAACGGCTCGCTTCACGGAGAATTCTCCCGTGAACCAAGCAAAATCGGGACCCCGCCATTTTTGACGTCGCATTCAACACGTAGACAGCTTATGCGTGATCCCGCAAAAGGTAATCTATGCAATAATACATAAAATAAAAAGCCTGAAGCAACACCACGCATAAATTGTTATAATATTTGTGCTATAATTATGAAACGATTATTAGGAATCACTTAGTGGACGTGCTGGCTTGCAGCCGAAATCGTAGTGTCATGGCCGACGCCACGAGGTTCGGTGAAAATGTGAAGCTGTAATATTGAGGACGAGATGGACTGCATCTTGGCCTAGAAGATGAAGGACTATCTCGGGATGGTGTTACCTACATAATACCTCATCTCGGTGTATGGATAGCAGATTGCTGCTAATTTGGAGCCCATCCGTTGCGCATAATTTACAAAACGTTACATGAATGCCATGACGGTCGGTCCAAAATTTTTCTACTCATTTTAAAGCCGGCTCTACACTACTCGCGAAGTCGACCGAAGTCAACTGAAGTTAAGCGAATACGATAGTGTAGAGGGGTATAGCGGATCGCTTCGTGCTATTTCGGCTCGCTTCGGACGACTTCCGAAAGTTGTCGGTTTTTGCGCCGAGTTAAAGGAATGGAAGTGACCCGAAGTTCGTGCGAAGTTCTATTCTATCAGGTAACTGAGTTCCTCACGAAGTGTGTAGACACATACTTTGGACTTGTTATTGTATTGTTAATCTATATTTAATTTTCCTTTTATTGATATACGGTTGCGGGTAAATAAATTCACATTGCAAAAGATGATTATTTCACCAATACGGAATTCCGTAAGTCGGTTCGGGAAGGAATGTTTTGCGACTCATGTCGAGATTGTGAAAGGTGCAATATTTTTGGAACAATTAATTTTTTTATTCGTATATATTGGTTACAGAATGTTTTGGCTTATGATATTTATTAGTTTACTAAAGATACATTTTGTTCTTCACTGTACCTTTCCAATTTTTTTTCCTATGTGGAAATTTTTCATCCTATTTATTAAGTTTGTTAAATTAAATTTAGCGAATTAATTGAAAGTCAGATTTTCATTGTGTAAACCCACTTCTCATCTAGCAAATCAATCGAAAGTAGGAAATTTGATATTGATAAAGGGAACTGAATCTGCGAGCACAGAGAGGTTCAACACCCGCGACTTTATTGCCGATCTCTTAACTTGAACCTTCATTATGAGGATAAAGTCTTTACGTTATGATATATTTAAGTTTTACAACCCGATTCACATGTGTGTTGTAGCGCCAAAGCTAGCGCCACCGGCATCCAATGCTTTTTCATTCCCCCAATCAAAAAATATAGATACCTATTAGTGACATCTATATTTAATAATTACAATACACATGTGAAACGGATTGTAAAACTTAAATATATACAGGGTTATTTGGAAAACATTAATAACCTCGCAGGACTATATTCCTCCCTTGATTATGAGTCGAAAATGTTGAAGCTATTATGACCTAATATCAATAGTTAAGGGGATATGCGACATCAAAGTTGGCATTTTTTTTCAATATTTCTGAATTATTTTTTGTAAACCGTTGGACTATCATCATAGTAACTCATATTGAATATTAAAAATTCATTCCCTTTAAAACAAGTCAAATAAAAAAATAAAAACCTTCGAATTCCAATTGGAAAACTTTCCAATTGGATTTTTTTCAGGGTTTTTATCATTTTATTTAACGTCTATTGAAACGAATGAATTTTTCGTAATCGATATGAGTTACTGTAATGATAGTCCAACGTTTTACAAAAAATAAGTCAGAAATATTGAAAAAAAAATGCAAACTTTGATTTCGCATATCTTCTTAATTATTGATATTAGGTCTCAATAGCTTGAACATTTTCGACTCATAATCAAGGGAGGAATATAGTCCTGCGAGGTTATTAATGTTTTTCAAATAACCTTATATACATCTGTTAAATAAAACGGATATTTCATATGAACCGTTTAAAATATCCGTTTTATAATTTTATTTTGATAATTTTGAGTTTGTCCAGAGAAATAAGCAGTTCGGCTTGCACCTCCGTCATGATAGGACGATCTTATGATGACGCTGGTAAGATTTCAGTGAAACGTCGAGATTTGCTTCTCAGTGAAATATACGGTTCGTATAAAAAATCCGTTTTTTTCAAAATATAAATATATACAAAACTTCCAAAAATTTGATATTCATTTCATATCATTATTGTAACGTCTGCGCCAAAGTCCATTTTCTAGAACCGGTCCGAAGATAAGCCTCAAAATTTTCCTTTAATCAAATATTTTGATAAACGTTGTTCTTACTATTTATTGGGTGTCGGGTATGAATAAGTAAATACTTATCCTTTAGAAACCGGCATGCAAAAGTTCCGCCATTTTTAACGGGTTACAGCTAGTTTCTTTATTTATTACAAAAATGATGGAATAAAATTTTTGAATTAATTTGTGCACACTTTGCATTATGAATTTTTTCTATTCTCCGAACCCGAACTTCGCCATTAGTGTAGGGAAAGTCGGGCCACTCGACGCCCGGACAAAAGAGGAGGATTGGGTGCGGGACTAACAACCAGCCCCGTAAAACAAACATCTGTAAGGAAACCATCAGAAAACAAAGCCTGGACTCCTTAATGAGAACTGGCAGTAGAAACGCGGCTAGCTGACGAATTTGGACCCTGCAGTTTGGCTGTTAAAGCCTACACCAGTCAGGACGATTAAAAGCCCGGCAGGATCGACTTCACGATGAGAAGAATGCAGGCTTAATTTACTTTAAGATGACTTCATCGTTTTACTTCTGTCGAGGAAGAAGACGAAGAGAATTCTTTTTAAATTTTCACATTATTATGAAAGTACATAAAAACTCAAATGAAAATTGTAAGGAATCATATATAAAACCATAGTTTTCATTATCAATTCCTTAAACGCGAGGTCTCGGCTTCAGCTTGTTTACAATTTGATAGCGCTGGATGAACTCAAAAATTAAACTCAGTGAAATTCGTGCCCTATGAACACCCAAAGACTTCCATACCTAATTTCCCATAAAAATTAAATTTCTTCTCTATGAGACATCTATAATTTATCTTAAAATCTAAACCTACAAAACTCAATGTTTATCTGTCTGTCTGTCTGTTCTCTATACAAATCTACACCGTTTGTTTGATTCGATTCAAATTTTGCATACTTATGTTTTAGGACCCGTCGGGTAACACAGGCAACATTTCCCCCAATTCTTTTACCCCTTCCCATCACCTCAATATATTTTCGATGCAAACCTGTACCGTTATTAAATTAAATTTAAGTTTGCAAACTTATTCTTCGGGACAAGGTGGGTAATAAAAGTGACATTTCCCCTTCCCTTTCTACCCCATCCCTTCTGGTATATCACTGATATATTTTCTGTAGAAATCTACACCATTTGACCGATCTGACTTAAATTTTGACTTGTATTCTTAAGGACCCGGTGTGTAACATAGGTGAAATTTCCCCCCCACCCCCCTCCGCTGATATATCTTCCATGCAAATCTGTAACTTTGGACCGATCTGACCCATCTGTTTTCTTAAGGACCAGTCGATTAATACAGGCGATTTCCTCTTACCCTTCCATCCCACCCCCTTTCCAGATCTATTTTCTGTACAAATCTACACCGCTTCGTCGATTGGACCCAAATTTTGCATACCCATACCCGACGGAAAAAATAAGCCACATTTCTTCCCTAGACATCCTATCCATCCCAGCCTTGATTAAATGGAAACATTGTTTTAATTAGATGCTTTGTAAAATAATGGAACCTTTGTTTCCCCCGCAAATTTATTTTCAACTTAATCCTTAACCCGTGCAACGCCAGGTATGAACAGCTAGTTAATTTATATTTTCGTCACATTCTGTCATTGGAAAATTTAACTTCAGCTTACCACGCCATGCCATAGTGTAAGCAAATCTCCAACACGCTGTTATCAGCTGGAGAGCGGTAATGTACAATAAATTTTCTCCCGATTAAAATCATATAACGTCTAATAACTAAAATAATATTAATAAAATAAATTTTGGATTCTCCAACATAACTTGTAGTCAAAAATTTTAAGCGTTAAATTTTATTGAGAAATATATAATATATATATTTTATTGAAATTTATCCTTGTCAGGAGAAATATAATAAAGCAAATAATAAAAGAAAGACACAAGCATAGTTTTATAACTGGGAATCGCACACGACAAATACACATTTTATTTCTACCATACATTTGTAAACCCTGATTTGCGCAATATTACTCTACATATCTAGGGAAAAATTATTTTGATAGCCTATCTGACAACAAAAATTACCAATAAAAATACCTAAAAAAAGAAAACAAAGATATTTTTTTATAAAAATTAAATAATTTTAGCACGCCCCTCTTCTAAAATGAATTGAAATTGTTATAAAAATAAAAATATTATTTCTTGTGTGTTAGCTATATTAAGCTTTCCCTAGCAAGAAAAAAAAATCCATTATTTATGAGCATAGGTGTATTGATACATTCTGGTAAAATTACAAGCAATTGACATAAAACCGTCTACGGTTATATAGCAATGATTCATAGAAGCGTTATTGTATGGCTTCTGCGATGTTTGCCCAATACTGTTTTTGGTGTTAAACTGCACACAGTATCTTGTTCAATATGTGTTGTCATGGAGGAATGAATCCCTAATCAAAGAACGACTACAAAATTTAACGATATGTATGATGATAGCCATAACACAATCTGAATTAAAGTAGGTATTCCAAAGTAGAAAATGCCGGCTCTAACTACTATTTAGTAGGATCAATCGTAAATGCAAAACTGTCGATAGTTAAGAAGGAAACTGGAAACTACACTGAAGAAGTAAACGCTGAAAGCCTTTAAATCTTTGGCACAACAAACTGGAGACAGGTTGCAGGAGGTATATAAGAATGGAAACGCTTTCTGGTTCACAATTGTGTTTGCAAAATTGAAATGGTGTGGGTTTATCAATGACAATGTTGATTACTCTTTTTCTTTTATTGGTACAATACTTGGTGGTTACAGTGCCTATTCGTTAAGAAAATTCGAATAGGCAAGGCGGTTAGCGAACGAATGCGCTCCATCCATAGCGTGCCGTACAGAGAAGCGATACATTGGTACATCATCACAACGTTGAATAAAATCTCATGTGGGTATTGTTAGGTTAAGTTAGATTTTGTAAAATTCAAAACAACGTACTTAATCTTGATTTATAATATCGCAAAATAATATCCCACTACTGTAACGATAAAGCTGCTCTTCAAGCAAGTCTAAAATATGTATTTTAAAAAAATGTATCGTAATAATTTTGCAACAATATCGGTTACTTTGCAGTGCTATCACCGAAAGTAACTTGTAAAATAATAACCTTATTTCAAAATTCTATATTTTACATTACTAATAATACGTGTATTAAGGAATAAAAGTTTTTTTGTTTCGTTAAGTATTCATAAATTCAATTTAAATATTACTCATGTTACTCAAAAGCAACCCATAGTCTGACGCCTTACTAAAAAGCGTACCTACAAGTTTCATAAAAACCCGCAATGAGGGGAAATATTTTGTGGATGTATGAAAATAGGGAGTTTTATTATTTATTACTATCTCCCACGAAACTTAAGCGTATTCCGTCGTCTTTTCATTATTTTGCGGCAGAGCAGATGTTATTAATAATAAAATTCCGAGTGACTGTATGGACGTTACGCAGGAACAAGTTGGCGGGAATTTTTATTTTATCGGGAACACCGCAATACGCAAAACAGAATATTTATACGCGCAAGAGCTGCGGCCGCCTCTTTTTACCATAAATTTCAAATAAAACACCTGGAACGTTAAATTTGGCCGCACGCTAACCGTATTCATCAAAGTTTAAACGGTGAAAATCCATCCCGCATTTGCGGATCCGATGTTGTTTACGCGGACGCCATCTTGTAGCGAGCGCGCAAGATGGAGTCCGCGCACTTACCCGAACGGAATGGTCGGAAAACTTTGCCGCGTTTTAATTGTTTCCAGAGTTACTTTTGTTATGATAAACCGCATTATTCTTCGCGCCTTTTGTGGGGACGGGCGCCAAGACTGCGACTGTTCCGAAGCCGACTTTCCCGCCAGACAATGGCGTATTGGCTGCGGAATAATTATATCAAAATCCGGACGAGATATTTCTAATAAAATTAATCCGCGATCTTATTAATGTGTCGGCGGGCGTGCGGAGAACTTGTTCACAATTTTTGTGAAGCGGAAAACTCGGAAAGTTTTCTCCTATTTAAGTGAGTATTTGTGAGATTGGTTTGGCCGTAATTGAATTTTGAAGTCATTATGCAGCTCGAACAAGCTTTGGTTGGCGCGGGTGACTTATTTATTAAATATTCTCACCTCACTCTCACCTACATATATTCGAATGTCGAACACGAAGAAACATTAATAATTATACATTCTCTTGTCCTGCCGGTTAAATCTTAACCTATGAAACTCAATGTCTGTCTGTCTGTTCTCTTTACAAATCTACACCGTTGGTCCGATTCGATTCAAAATTTGCATACTTATGCTTTAAAACCTGGTGGGTAACATAGGCAACATTTCCCCTCTATTCTTATACCTCTTCTCCTCCCCCTCACATATTTTCGATGCAAATCTGTACCGTTTGACCGATCTGACTCAAAATTTGGAAACTTATTCTTTAGGACCCGGCGGGTAACAAAGGCAACATTTCCCCTCTATTCTCATACCTCTTCCCCTCCCCTGACATATTTTCGATGCAAATCTGTACCGTTTGACCGATCGGACTCAAAATTTGGGAACTTATTTTTTAGTACTCGGCGGGTAATAAAGGCAACATTGCTCCCCTATTATTTTACCCCTTCCTCTCCCCTGACATATTTTCGATGCAAATCTGTACCGTTTGACTGATCGGACTCAAAATTTGTAAACTTATTCTTAAGGACTTGGCGAGTAATATATTCGACATTTCTCATATATTCTTTCAACCCTTCCCCTCCGCTGATATATTTTCAATGCAAATCTGTACAGTTTCACCTATCGGACTCAAAATTTGGAAACTTATTCTTAAGGCGGGTAACATGTGCGACATTTCCCCTCTACTCTTTTAACCCTTCTCCTAACTTGATATATTTTTGATGCAAATCTGTACCGTTTGACCGATCGGACACAAAATTTGGAAACTTATTCTTTAGGACCCGGCGAGTTATATATGCGACATTTCCCCCAATTATTTTACCTCTTCCTTTACCCCTGATATATTTTCAATGCAAATCCGAACCGCTCGACCGATCGGACTAAAATTTTGGAAACTTATTCTATAGGACCTGGTGGTTAACATTGGTGACATTTCTCCCCTATTCTTTTACCCTTTCCCCTCCCCCTGATATATTTTCGATGCAAATCTATACCGTTCGAATCGAAACATTGTTTACTCTCATAAATTTTTTTTAAACTTAATCCTTAACCCCTACAACGCCGGGTATGAACAGCTAGTAATAAATAAAATTGCTTTGAAGACTATGACGGACAGTCGGCCGTTTTCTGAAAATAGCAATATTGCTATTTTTGTATCTTGACAGTTATTTTATGACATTAAAATGCCGATAATTTTGACGTTTTAAGTTTCACAGGTTTGAAGTAAATAAATTCCATCAATCAGAAAGCTCTAAAATGCAAAAAATATTTATAAAATATTTAAGTTATTTATAATTTGTGAATAACTTAACGTTTGTTTACACTTTAGAGCTTTTTGATTGATTGAATTGATTAATTTCAAACCTGTCAAACTTAAAACGTCAAAATTGACGACACCACAGTATTATACAATAATTCTCAAGATGCAGGATTGGCAATATTGCTATTTTCAGAATACGGCCGAGTGAATGGTTTTTGATATCCGGTCGTGCTACCTCGCGTCGAATTAAACGATCGGGTTGGGGCAGCACGGTCTTGCTGGTAGTGATAAAAAATTTGTATCAGGCGACGAATGAGCAGGACCGATATGGGAGCTTTTGCTCATAACACGGTCCTGGGAAAGAGGTGGGTACCATTTACTGTCCTGCCAGTTACCTGTACTGTACTTAACTACTTCATTTATTTTAGATTTTGTTGCTTCTGTATCTTATGCTATTTCTTTTATTGTATTGTTTTATATTTATGTTTTTTTACGGATTTTATTACAATATTCCTTCATTAAAAAATTAATTTAAATAAATATAACATCATTTCTCCATATTTTCGACAAACAGCGAATTTTTTTTCTAAAACTACGCATCTTTATGTATTTCTAAGAGAAGTATCGTATTTGAATGTAATTTCTTTTGTATTTTATGCAGAAGAGAAATATAAATATTTCATCTGCTTACTTAAGTTTATATGTATCATTGAATTTAAAAAATATATACGTGCATTATAAATGTTCTTAGAATCTGTATTTTTGTTATTGTTACATTATCATGGTGCAAAAAAGTGCAATATTTAGTTCGTTTCATTGATATTCTACATAGTTAATTGATGAATGAAATTTATAATTGATGAAATAATCATTTGATGACATTGTTTTATTTATTTACTTAAAACATCTCAAAACAACATCAATCCGGATAAAATAAAAACAGTACAACCGTAAGTAAATTGAAAAATGATATGATTAAAATATCATAACTTATCGCAATAGACAATACGATTAAACATAGGAATATTATAAAAAAAGTGACAAACATACTAAAATAAATATACAGAAGTAACAAATATTGTAACTTTAATTTGAAAAAATAAAATATCACGTGTAATACATTCTTATTGTAATTTAAATATTATAATAAATTTATTGAGATGTTTCTAAAAGAATCTCAAAGAGGCAAGATGTCATAACTTATTTCTATTGTCAAACTCTCCTTTTGATAAATATAAAAAAACGTGCATATTTATATTAATTAGGCGTAAATAGTCAGTTTGATTTAGAAGCGAACATTTTCATGGCTGAAATATAGCCAGCTAAGAAAATATAAATGCTAAATATACTTACCATATAACCATCATACGTCCAGGAGCCGAACTTCATGAAGCAGGTCTGTTCGTCGAAGGGGAAGTACTCGACATCGATCTCGCAGAAGGACTTGTAGATAGCTGGTGGTTTCCACAAAACCTTTCCCGTGTGGTGGAGGATCGCCTTTGTCATGATCGTCACCTCGTAGTTACCATCGGCACTGAAAATAAAAAAAGTAACCCATAAAAACCAAGTTTTTACAATACTCCCTTTCTCATATTCGGGTTTCGAGTCTACCACATGCGTCGGAATCTCCATACAACTTGTATGAAAAAGCCATTAAAAATTTGAAAAATCCAAAATCATACTATAATTATTATTATTTTTTAACGAAAAATTGACAGATCTTCTTGATCGATGCTACGCCACTGCTTGCAAAGTTTCAGCTCGATTGGATCATGGGAAAAGGGTTAAAAATCGATCCAAAGTTTTTTCGACGGCAAGCAAGCAAGCAGACGCCACGTGTTAATATAAAGGGAGTAAAAATAGGTCAGTCTTCCATGTCGAGGGTACGAATATCCGCCATGCAGAGAACACTCCTGGATGGAGCTAGAGAACTGAACAAACAGAATAGTACAGTCATGTTTAGTGCAGAGCCACCCAGAAGGAGTCAATCGTGTTGATACCCAATCAATATAATAATGCGATTTGGCGGTCACAATGTTTATTGGTATTAATAAATCCAACTACAAGGCAAGGCGGTTGGCGAACGAGTGCGCGACCCGCCCGTAGCGTCCGCGCTGTTTACGCGCTAGGAAAACGGTACAAGAGTACATCACATTTACGATAGTAAATGATTCTCCTAATACGAGGTTTTTCTGTTGAAACAAATTAAATGAATCAATTAGAAAGACGTGCAAAAAATCTTTAAAATTTCATGAAAGTCGCAAATTTGTCTTATTCTAAAATTTTTAACAAAGCGTATATTCCAAGTTCAAATTTCGGTGTTATCATATAAAAATAGTGATTATTGAGTATCACGTGCGTTCAGTCAATACATTGAATCATGAGTTGTACGTTAACTTATATTTTAGAAAAAAATGCGAATTTTAGTACTTATATACTACAATATACTAAAATTTAAATCATATACCGGATGGCTCAAAATTTGAGCCATCCGGTGTATGTTGGATGAGGTTTTTAAAATAATCAGAAATAAAAAGCAAAAAAAACACAATAATTCTCTATGTAACAATGTCCATCACTAACGCTAAAAAAACGCTACGCTATGCTAGATGACGCTGTTCTCACAGTCTCAAGTACATAGGTCATATTTAGATTTTTTTAGATAAATATTAGTTATCTATGGTAGTCTGGATGTTGGGATAAAAATATTTTTTTCAGATATGCCAATATCGTTAGTAATAGCGCTGTCCTCTTTTTTCAGGCTATGTGAACACGGATATGTCAGATATGCCAGATATGCCAATGTATATGTCAGATATGCCAGATATAATGTCAGATATGCCAATATCGTCAGTACCTAATAGCGCTTGGGTATCCTTTTTTCATGTTATGTGAACACGGCTACGTGAACACGGATATATTTTCAGATATGCCAATATCGTTTGTAATAGCGCTTGGGTACTCTTTTTTCAGGTTATGTGAACACGGATATATTTTCATATCGTTAGTAATAGCGTTGCCCTCTTTTTTTTAGATTATTTTAACCGGCTATGCGAACACGGATAAAATTTTCTCTCACACCTCGGGGATTTAGCGGTTAAAGTCAGTATGGATCTGTTGGTCATTCTGCTCTGGATATATTATATTATTATAATAGAAACATAAAACAGCTTGATCCCAGCATAACTCCGTACTGTTATTTATACGAGTTTCAACAAAATTTTTTCATTTATATATATACAAGTACACATCATGAAACTACATACGTCTATGAAAAAGTTTGTCTAAAAGATTGTGGTCCTATAACACTGGCGATGATTGAACATCAAATTATTTTTAACCGATAAATAGTAAAAAGTAAACAATATAAAAGTTTTTCAGATGTTTCGGTCTCTTAAAACGTTGGTGTTGTTTTTTAATTTTCCAGCAAAAGGTATTGAAATCACGAGACTTTGTTAAGAAAATGTAAATGAAAAATTTAGTTTAAATATTACAATGAAAGTATATTTCTAGTAAATGTGCATTTTCATTAGGTTAATAAGGTTGGATTAGAATAGTTACAATGAGTATGAAACGGGAAGGGACTGCCTTCTCATTCCAGGGAAATGAGTAGGCAGTCCACGGGTTCGATTCTCGGTGAGATTAGAATACATTTATTATCTCAAGCAAGAGTGTTTATGTGAAGTGTTTCGCTATATTTATTGAGCTTCGTGGCCTACTAATTGTGTGACATATGATAATATATTAAAATAATGAAAATAAAAAGAACGAACCTAAAGAAATATCATAAACCTAAAAACATATTACTATTTTCCGAAAATTATTTTAACATAAATTATTGATAAAATTGATAGGTATAATATTGTAATTATCTGTTATAATATTTTTTTTTATCAATATTTGCCTATTATTTATACTTAAAACAAGTGGCTACGAAGCAGCAATTCTATCAATATAAAATTTATTATATATGTGTAATTCAGGAGGTTAAAATATAATTTAAAATAGTTATAATTTGTATTTTGGTGGCGCATTAAGGCGAAATAAGTAAACGTCTGTGTTCTTAATTGTAATTTTAATCAATACATACAACATACAATACAATAATAATAGGTCTTTATTTCAGCTTGTTGAGAACAGATTCTCACCTCACCATATAGATACATATAAGTAAAAATAGAAAAGCAACAACAGACATACAGTAGAATAAGAAATAAAAACATGTCGAAATTAAAAATACAGAGTAGAAAATAATAATAAAAATAGATAAATACATAAAAAATAATGGAAATAATGAATAAAAAATAAAGACACTAGTTAATATGGGAATCTCAAGTATTAAATTTCACCAAAGCTCTTGACGGTAAATCTTTTCGATAAAAAAGAAGCAGAAAGTGCATTAAAGTGAAGTGAGCATTTGCCAGTCTCTCCTAAGCTGTGTCACGATACATTTTGCTAAGAGAATGCAAGAGAGGCTTAAGGCATCGTCTTCGGTCACCATAATACGCTAATGGCCACACAGCCTTTTTCTTCTTCTTTGAACTTTTAGCCTTGGGCGGAAAGTGGTAGCTACTCGACGGTGGGGGGCGGTTACGGAAACTCCCAATGGTGTCTTATTTTACTCGAGATGGCGGAAAATCTACAACCCCTTGTATCCAGCGCAGTAATGTGTATTTAATTTTTCTCATTATCGCGTAAGTAGCAATGTAGGTAAAATAATATTATTTATAAATCATTTAACGTATGATTATAATTTATAGAAATTAACTTTGTTTTCACCACCTTTTTTATTGAAAAATATTCAACATGTTTCAAAAGCAATAGCTTCTGCATCAGGATAAAAAATGTATAATAACAAAATTAAATTTAAAAATCGAAGTATAGATAATCAAAATATTAAAAAGTTATATATGGAAAATGAATATAAATAAAGTACCTACTTAACATGAAAATATATTTAAAAGATAACTATTTATAAAAAGGACCTGGTTATTTATAATATTCAATGATGAAGAATAAGTAACGTATGATTAGTTGAAAATGAAATCCTACCTAACGCCATGAACATTTTTGCCATTTTAAAATAAATTATTTTATATCTAATTTATAACATGAATAATCATTAAATAAGAACTGATGGAAAAGGGAATTAATAATAAAACATTCAAATAACATGGCATACATGAAACTTCTATATTTCGTGTGTTATTTTAACTTTTGAAACCAGGCAATGGATTTTGGTTGCTTTTGAAATGGAAGCATTTGGATTAATGTTGGTTACGAACTATAAGAAAATAAATATATTCATTGCAAAATAAGGAATGAAGTGAAATAAAATTCCAAATACTTTAAGAGTTTACAATATTATTAAATGTATTAAAAATTTTATTAAGCAACGAAAATATTCATATTTTATTCTACTGAATTTAAAAAAAGGTATGTTTTGAAACTAAAACTGAATTTTTAGGATATACACTTTCTATGATATTCAGCTTATATATAAAATATAGAACTGAGCATAGAGAATATATTGAAATTCAAATAAAAAAAAAACAAAATGGAGATTGGATATATTTTGATACTCAACGACTCATATTAGAAAGATCGTCTTCGGTCACTATGATGCTAAGATAAGAATGAAAGATGCTAAGATAAGAAATAAAAAATATGTTATTTAAATAAAAAAAATATTGAAAAAATAGATATTTGTACAAAAAACTATAGTACTTTAATATTTTAGTGAGAAAATTGTTCATGGAACTGAGAAAACGATGACAGAAAAGTAAGGTTTTTAACCAATAGATGGTAATCCTACTTTTTGTTCTACAAAATAAGTAAAATTATTTTTATTATTAAATTTTTATTTAAACAGTAAATTCATAAAAATGTATTTTTATAATAAATAAATTAAATGTTATAACATTTTAAAGACAATAATACTCCCCATAATACGAGCCAAAGCTCAAGCTTATGGGAGGAGTATTATATTCAAATTAAAGTATAAAAGCAGAAACCATATAGAAGCAGTAATTTTTTATACAGAAACCATTTGAGACATGTTACAATACATCGTTTTCCAAAATGAAGGATTTGACTTTTACTTTTTAGTTATTAAAGTATATGTATTTTAATTGCAAAATAATGTTTATTGGTGCATAAGGCATGTAACACGGAAATGTTATTTGTAGCCGTTTTAATAATATAGTTTGTCTGTATATTATATGATTGATTGGATTTGAAACTGAATGTTTTAATCTTTGAGTGTAAGCGAGTTTGAGTGAAAGCACGGAGGAAATACATATTAAAGACTCATCAGAACAAACAATTAATTTAGTTAAACTTCTGTGTGTCGGTGGTGTATCGTAGGTCTACATGTCATAGAAAATGTTAAATATCTACCTTATTTACGAAAACTAAAACGTCACAGTTTTGGTAATCATGGCATAGACATTTTTACACTAAAATGAATAAATTAAACTGTTACGAATGTACGGATTTTTTAATTAAAAATATTTATTCATTCCTATCGTATTTTCGACCAAGATTGAGCAAGAAAGAGCACGATAATACCATAAATATAATGTAGGATAGAGATGGCAATTGCTTGGCTTTCTGTGAAATAGAAAACAATAGCGAAAGAGCACGGTAGAGTCGCGTAACATGTGTTAGACAAAGACGGACCGCAGTCGCTGCGTCGTTGAATTTAGTTGGTAATGATACG
Organism: Agrypnia vestita; assembly: GCA_016648135.1. Taxonomy (NCBI): domain Eukaryota; kingdom Metazoa; phylum Arthropoda; class Insecta; order Trichoptera; family Phryganeidae; genus Agrypnia; species Agrypnia vestita. The sequence goes on from JADDOH010005874.1 coordinate 128,095, forward strand.
TCGGTGTGAGCGCACGCAAATTCGATATGCCATGCTTTTATGATAATTTACTTAAATAATGCAAATATGTATGTTTACCTTATATAATTATATAAAGGGACCTTTAAAAAGTCTTATCTGTAATAAAAAAAAATATTTTTTACCACATACTAAAAACTATTTCGATTTTTAATCATGTGGCACTGTGTTACACCACCGTTCCCGAAAGTATTATTTGGCACAGTTAAAAATACACAACGTACATACATGAGCAGCATAGTAAAATAAACAAAAGAACATGGCATAGATACTTAAGTCTCTTGCACAGTCACAGCACAAAAACATGGTGTTATTCTTGGGGATCCCACTTAACGTTCGTGGATTCAGTGAAAACCTATGGCGGAAAAAGCTCTATAGGAAAAACGGAGGCTGATCGGAGGAGATAAATCTCAGCACAGCTTGAACTTCATACAAGTTTAGCTTGGTACCGATCCGGTCTAACAGTAAAATACGGCGGTGATCTGACTCACTAAGGTCCGAATACTGAGTCTTAAATGATTCAAAGGTTAAGGTTCGCTTTAAATGTGTTATTTTGTACTGAAAATTATTATCTCTGTATTCGGGTCTAGGTTAGCAAGAATACCTCCCAAAAATTTTCGAAAAAGGCAAATACTGCAGATTAAACTTTTTGATAGTACCAGTTTATGGCGTTTTTTATTTTTATTCATAGGAAACTAACAGTACATATAAAAATCAGATTACACATGATTATTACACAGTATATAGACAATCTTATAAGTTTCTACAAAGTTAATATGTTATGTATTAACATATAGCAAAATAACTTCAGTTAATATTAAGTTATAAAACAAAAAAGTTAATTTTTTAAGTTACGAACAAACTATGAATGTCAAAGAATTAAAGGTATTAGGGGAATCAGAAATGGATAGGAAAAGACAGATCTACTTAGTTAAAAGGGGAAGAGTTTTCCCACCCTTTTGATGATGGTAGGAATATATTCATAAGGACAGTTATAAATGACTGAGCTGCCCAGTCAACTACTTCTCGTAAAGGGTTGCATTTTAGGAAGACTGGTATTTTGATCATAGTTCGGCCGTTCCAAGTGATGGACAATAGTGCACTATTTTTTTTATACCCAGGTACATGTATCTTCTTTTTTAGTACCCAATCCGTTATACGGATATTGGCTATCATGTTGGCTATGAAAATTTGGTTTATTGCGGCTCAGAACAGTTCTATAGAAGACTGGCCAAACCATTGTCTCAGGTTTTTCAACCATTATGTTCTCCTTCTTTTAGGGCCCTGACTTCAATCTTTTCCTGCATTATGAGAGGCAAAATCTCGTACTTTTCTGAATGTCTCACGGATTTTAGTTGCTTAAATAACTTCTTTTACTTTATTCATCCGAACCATAACATCTTCATTCGTAACTCTGTCCACCCAGCTTATTTTGAGTATTCTTCTGTAGATCCACATCTCGAATATCTTAAGTCGTCTTATCAATTCTTCGGTAAGTATCCATGCTACCGTTCCATAAAATAATACCGAAAACACGTAGCATCTGACAATTCGCATTCATCCAAGGTTGAGATCATGACTGCAGAACATCTTTTTCATGTGGATAAAATTCGCAAGAGCTTGCTTAATGCGGCATTTGATTTCAACCGAAGGATCCAATCTTTAATTTAAATTGCAACCCAAGTATATAATACTGTGTATTTTCTCTAGTTTCGTTCCACCAAAACAAAGGCTTTCGTTGCCAACTGTGTTATTTTTGCTTATGAGCATGTATTTTGTTTTAGTTGTATATTAAGTTCTAACCCAAAGTTCTCACATGTCTTCACTACTTGATTCAGCATTAGTTATGGTTACTTTTTAGAAGTACCGCATCATCTGCATAATGGTAAAGATGCACGTACAATGTTCTTTATTCTTATGAAGAGATACTTTATAAAAATAATCGACAAGTTTCATTAATTTATAATGCAGTTCTTAATTCAATAGTTATATAATAAATTAATAATACGTGCAGGATTAAAAGAAAGTTCTCTTATAGTAAAGAACACCACCTTTTATATTATGATCCAGGGTGTTAATGCATTTTCTTCTCCTTTCTTTTGGCTTTTACCGAGGCTCCATATTTTATATAAAACGGGAGATGAATTTTTTCGACGCACGTCGAAGAAAACTTTTCGCTTATGAGGTCATTAGGCGGGGCCAAGTTGCAAGGAACTCTTTTATAAGGCTCAAAGTTTTCAATATTGGCAAAAATGTAGAACGGGAAAAAACGAGTGTTGAAGGTGTGAATGCTAAAAAATGTACAACAAAGAAAACATCAACATGTATGGTTGAAAATTTTTGAGGAAAATATTTTTCATATTTTAAATTTTTTTCTTTATTTTTAAGCTGTCGTAAACAAAAAAATTAATAATATTTAAAGATTCATCATATTATTCGTCATATTAAACATCAGTAAACGAAATTAGATTGAATGCAGTGGAGATGAGGTCCCTTAGACGTATGTGTGGTAAATCCATGTACGATAGAGTAATGTTGTATATTAATGATTATTTATGTTGTATATAATGATTGTATATTAAAGTAAGAATGAAGATATTAGGAATGAATGTAAAGCTGATCGTAGCATAATACAGAGAATAAAAATAGGGTCGCTCAGGTGGTTTGGGCATGTTGAGCGAATGAATGAGGAAAATATGGTAAGAAAGATATATTATGCAAGTGTTGACGGCGCCAGAAAGAGAGGGCGACCACGGATGACGTGGCTGAAGATGTATGAATGTAGACGAAGCGAATGTTGTATGTCAGGACAGAAGAGTATGGTGCTCTATCCTCTCTGCCTACCCCCGCGGGGAAACGGCGTGATGGTAAGTAAGTAAGTAAGTAAGTTAAACGTCATGTTATTCATCATCCATACTTACTATAAAAAGAGGTAAAAATATGTGTTTGTAAGTTTGGATGTACCTAGGAGGTAATCTCCGAAACTACTTATCCGATTTCTAAAATTAATTCACCAATGTTTAGAATAGACTTTCAGGGTGGACATTGGCTATATATTATCCCGTTAAATAAAAGAGCTTTTCGTGGTGACCAATTTTACAACTAAAGTCGATGAGAAAATTGTCGAGCGATGCGTTTTTTACGAACTCTGCCTTAACAGTATGAGATATTTAAATATTTTCTATAGAGAAGTTGTAGAACTTAAACAGTTCTATAAAAAAATCAGCAACGACATTTATCTATATGTTAAGGTTAATACACAAATTTACATAAAACATAAATCTGCGAGTGCGAAACCGTGCGGGTAAACTAGTATTATGTAAAATAAGAAACTCTATAAGTACGATAACTTGTTCACTATAAATAAATTTTATGTATTTTTTAATTTGTTGCAGTCGTTATTTGAATATAATTTCAACTGTTGTGATTGCCCTTCAACATAAACAATGTGCACCCATATTTTAATAAAATGATTAAAAAATCGTATCCCTTTGACACTTGATAGAATATAAAAAAAATATAGTTCTCTGGAAGTTCCATTTTTAAATAAATCAATCAACATTCAACCATCCTATGAATTCCAGATGTGTTCAATAATAATTATATTTTATACCTGAATTTTATTTGATATGCATATTCTGTGAAACTTTAAAAGATTGATTTCTTTCTGTTATTATTGCCGGGTTTTCACATATGTTATATAATTGCTTTGGTTTTATTCTCAAATATTAGCGTTGAATTTGTTTTTGCTGATAAACTTATAGTAAATTCTTTATTTAAAAATCTTATCAGACTGATTGACTTTCTGATTAAATGATCCATAAATTACTACCAAAAGTTCATAGATACTTCAGAAAAATCTAGCTAATCCGGAAAAATCTAGCTAATCTAGATCATAGATCAATCTGATGTGAGATGTCTTTCTGACTACAGAAATGAAGGAATAATGAATAGCTTATAGACGTGAAAGGTTAATTAAAAATGTAGTATTTTGTTGTGATGAAAACATAACTGTTATAAATATTATTTATTTATTTAATGTTTATGGAAGACCAACAGCACAAAAAAAGCATAGAAAACATTGATACAATATAGATGGCCAATTACAGGTCTCCACATTTAGAAATATGTCAGTGATGATAAATATTTATGATATACTAAGGCATATTAATTATATAGAAAGAAAGAATAAAAAATTTAAACAAACAGAAATATGTCAGTAATGATAAATATTTATGATGTACTAAGGCATATTAATTATATAGAAAGAAAGAAAAAAAAATTTAAACAAACAGAAATATGTCAGTAATGATAAATATTTATGATATACTAAGGCATATTAATTATATAGAAAGAAAGAATAAAAAATTTAAATAAAAGAAAAAGAAACTTAATTATTATGTGGAAAAAAATTCAGCACTCAAAATTTTTCTTAATCTTCTTAATATACGTAAGAAGTCTAATGTTCTAAATTCTATATATATTTTTAGGAATAAGAATTTATTTTAGAATCCTCGAAAACTTAATATGGGATTTGTTATTTTTAGAGTTGTCATTTGATATTTAAAACAGTTGACACACTTATTTATTCATTTATTTAATCGTCGAGTAGTCGGCATTAAAACTTAAAAATTCATGTTGAATTTGTTAAAAAGTATTTTTAAATGTATTTTTGTATTATTCTTAGATGCATAATATTTCCACGATTGCTCTTAAGCAAATAAGTGATTAAACTGTCGGAAAAGTTTAAAACATTTATGTTCAATTGATTCCAAAGAGGTTTATAGTAACGGTTTCCCTATTGAACTAGTTAACCAATATGTAAACTAAATATCTATCACTTATTTTTTCCTCTCTCTTGCTATACTATTTCTGAGAGAGTGGATTATACGGGCAGAATGCATATTAAAAATGCATTCCGCCGTTTCAGCCAGACACATCTCCCGGTCGCTGAGAGCATATTGTAACTCTGCACCAGGTCTCGTTTTAGCTGGCTTACTAGCTGGTGCACTAGCTAATGCATCGAAGATAAAGCGGTTCATGGAAGAGTTAAATTTTCAGGATCCACTTAAAAGAGGTTTCATAAATGCAAACCATTATGTATCAGACGTCAGGATGAAGAATGTTTGGTCACGCTCATACATCTTAAAGCCGGTGCAAGAAATGTTAGACAAGTAAAAAAATCACAGCATTCATTAAAAAATATAATGTTTAATACTTTTTTGAAATAGTAAAGGCATTTTTTAAAAACGTATTTACTGATATTGGGATAAAACATACATAATTTTTATCCCAATATCAGTAAATACAGTAATAAATAAATAAATATAGTTTTTTTGTTTGTAACGATGTGGAAATTCATTTTAAATATTAAAAAAAATGAGTATACACAACACCGTTTTATTCCAATATATAGCAAGTTTCAATAACAGTTGTAAACGTGTTATTGATAATGAGAGAAATCTCGAAAACGTTCTAACAATTCAAAATAAATATATAGTGGAATAAAACAAGTTTCAATAACAGTTGTAAACGTGTTATTGATAATGAGAGAAATCTCGAAAACGTTCTAACAATTCAGAATAAATATATAGTGGAATAAAACAAGTTTCAATAACAGTTGTAAACGTGTTATTGATAATGAGAGAAATCTCGAAAACGTTCTAACAATTCAGAATAAATATATAGTGGAATAAAACAAGTTTCAATAACAGTTGTAAACGTGTTATTGATAATGAGAGAAATCTCGAAAACGTTCTAGCAATTCAAAATAAATATATAGTGGAATAAAACAGTGTTGTTTATACTCATTTATTTTAATATTTAATTGTTTTACTAATTTTTTTTCCATGAGGCCCATTTCATATGTTTTCATGTGACTAAAATTATTTTTTTTCAGATTTTCTAAAGGAGTTTTAGGGATCGCTAGCAGCTGTAAAATGTAAATGACGACGAATATAAAGTATTTCACAGACAAATGATATATTTTGTAAACAGTATTCAAAATTTACGTATCCGTTTCTTTGATTCTTTAAAAAGTATAATGTTACTTTTAATGATATAAAAAAAAAATCGTTGTGTATGCATGTGCAGCTAAAATAAAATATTCTATCGAAATTTTGTTCATGAATTACAGACAGTTTTTAGGTAAAAGTTTGATAGTTTGCTTGAATACGTAAAACAAACTTACCTAAGTGTTAAAAAAGGATAAAGAAAATAAAAGTTCTTTTACAAAAAAAGTGTTAAATGCTTTGAACAGCGGCTGACATCCTTTTACTGGGTGGCACGCCAGAAAATTATTAAAAAACGATAATTTATATGATAAACAACTAAAATAAGATAAATTATAGAAGTCTCAAGGACAGAGCTATTTATATGGGAAACGTATATACGGAAGTCTTTGATGAAGTTATGAGCTAGCAAGTGATCACTTTACACAATGCAGCGTTCACCAATTCCATAGTAAGAACATCCACAAATCAAATTTTTGAAAGTTGTGTATATGTTCTGAATCAGTTTCTAATTAGAGAAATTAATGGTCCTTCCTTTGATAAATTTTAAATAGACGATATATAATGATATTTTTTAAAGTGGGATATAAAACTTATAAAGGTCATAAGCCATGGCCTACCCTTTAAAGTTTTCCATACACTTTTCACATATAAATAGCTGCGTCTCTGTGAGACTTCTATAATTTATCTTAATTAATAATTATCCCTCAGTGGACAAACCTAGTAATTGTGTTCCCAGAAAAAGCGTATAAAAATTCTTTTGGTTAAATTTCTAAATACAATAAATTGTGATTATTTTAAGAGATGCGAACTGGAATACATATCGCATCAATATTCTGACTATTTTCAAAATAAACGTAACGCTTGTGCCATGAAAATAGGACCAACTTGAAATTTTTGAAAGAAGTTTTCAGATAATTGTGAAGTATGGAGAAACGAACTAAAAATATATAAAATAATATTTATACTATAAAATATGTATATAAAAATATATATTGAAAGGTTTGGTGAACTTACTTATTGTAGAGGACAATGTCTGGTAGCCATATGTGTTCTGAAGGCACGTGAAGCGTATCCACCCCACCATAGTCGTCAGGGTTCCATTTCAACTTGTAGTCGTTCCACTCCTGAAAACAATGCACCATGCAGTTGAGACGAGGAATTTGCTCTGGGATTCGGCGTTATTTTAATGAAAATTTACAATGTACCAGCGAGTTCGAGGTAGGCAAACTTCCTAGACGAAAGAACCAAGAATGCACGGTACAGTGAAATACAAGTTTTTCAAGAGCCATAGAAAATTGCATTTTCTATTTAGTTTTATTTGTTTATTTCTTTTTTTTTAAAAGATAAAAATATTTTTTTACAATAAGATAGTTACATTTTTTAAAATGGTTTTCTCTTCTACTTGAGTAATATAACTCGTGAGTAGGAGAGGAGTATCATTATATTTTACCTATATATAATAAGAAAAAAAACTAATATGCGACAATCATAATGCAATTATGTGAGATTGCAGTAAAAATAAAGTAATGATAAGTAAAAAATTTAAAAATGAATAATGTAAAGAGAAAAATAATGGAAAATTTTAAGCAAAGATAATAAATAATCTTTAATAATAGATAGTTTAAATTTAATTTAAATATTAAATATTAAAATTATTTTATTTAAATTTAATTATTTAATGTTAAAATATTCTCAAATTAAGAACACCTTTCAATTATTTTAGTATCCCCTGACCGTCCATAACATTCTATCCTATAGCTGATTTCATTTCGTTTTCAAAATCAGTATGATTTCAAAATTGTTATTAAATAAAATGAAAACATCGACTTTATACTTTTTAAATAAAATACTTTGAATAAGATTTCTTTAAAAAATATTAAGTTTTTTTTTTTTTTTTAATATTTCAGCATAATGAAAATTAAAACTAGTAAGTGTATCTATTACTATATCGCGTATGTTATTCGTATTAATCGTTAATCAAAATATACAATAAACGCCACAATGTCCATCACTAATGCTACCAGATGGCACATATAATGATGATGTCTATAAAATGAGATACAAAAAAGCATAATTATCAAGACGCTACGCTATTCCAGATAGCGCTGTTTTCACAGCCTTAGCTGGCTGCTGAAATATCTATACTTATATATAAAGAGGTAATGTTTGTAAGACTGGATGTATGAGGTAATCTCCGAAGAAACTTATCCGATTTCAAAAATTCTTTTATCCATATATAGAATGGACTTTCACGGTGGATATAGGATTATCCTGTTAAAATAAACGGGTGTTTCGTGGTGACCTATTTTACAAATAAAGTTAACGAAAAAAATATTTTTCGATGCGTTTTTTTACGAACGTTGCCTTAATTAATACTTTCTATAGAGAATTCGTATTGAACTCAAAAGATCTGTTTTCTGATCGCAGCGCACGGGCCGCGCCATGATTTTGATTGATTGGGCTGGCACCCGATGTATTCTGCGCCAATCGCTAGCCAGGATTTGAATATTTAAAAATCCGCCCAGTGACAGTTAAAATTCGTATCAGGTGTCGTTTTTCAGTAAAAACTGACATTCCTCTTCGCGTGTGTTCAAGATCAGTTCAACTTAGCCTTCCGAAAGAGACACACCAACTGTTCCGGATTCGACGAAGCCAGGAGAATTGCGATTGAAGCGGCACCCGACGTCCCAGGAAAACCGCAAGTACAATTTGTCCATTGTGACATAGTTAGCTTTGGCCCTGTGTGTCTCGGGTGTCATTTGTTATCAATCAGTGTCGGCGGCGATTGAAAGGAAAATCTTTATTTCTAATATCCGACCCGCATGCGATGGTGGCGATCCGTCCGTCATCGTACAAGATCTATAAAAAAGTCCGCGATGACATATATCTATATGTTATGGTTAATTAATATACAAATTGATAAAATATGACTAAAAATCTACGCTTGTGAAGCCGCGCGGACACATCTAGTATAAAAAAAGGACATACGTCATTTTTTACGGATTATAATAGCTACTTAAGCGATACAAGTCTTTTTTTTTAATCTGAAGTATCTTGATTAAACATGTGATAAAAAAAACACTGAGTATAAAATATGTACATAAATTATTTAATCGAGTTATTTAGAAGATGGGAATGTGTTAGAAAGAAAGAATTTCCTCGTGCTTTCCGAGACGAGTTAATACGATATAAATAAAATATTGAAAATACCAGATTTTACGAAAATTATAATATAAGAAAAAATAAGCATCTAATCGTATAATTTTAGTTCTGCACACAAGACAGGTACACATAGTTGACTTATTTCATTTAATTTAACATAACATATAAAGTTAGAACTGTAAGCATTCAAGTAATTTGTGCGAAGCCGTGTGTGCAGATGTATGGTCATCATAAATATTAAATTATTTTAATATATCTTTCAAATCGACTCTTTCTGTACTAAATGTACTGGATTTAAAGAGTTGATTAAGGACGTTTTTCTATAAAAACATCTGATTAAAGCGATTCATTGAAAATTAACACCTCTGTATAAATTAAAAAATTCTAAAATGTTCTTAAAAATATTGAAATGAAATATAAATAAACTACTCTAAGTAGATTAAGCGGAGCTCGGAGTCTTGTTTAATTAATAAATCTATCATTGTTTGCATAAGGTGTGCTCAATTAGCCTTATCCAATCGACCTGTATTAATCAAGATATATTATAGATTTCTCAGAGACGAAGCTATTTTTTATATGGGAAAGTAGGTATGAAAGTCTATTCTTTTTTAGGTGTTTATAGAGCTTATGATCTATAGAACTTATATAAAGTGGTCACTTTACACAATGTAACGTTCACCAATTTCACCCGTGATAGACTACTACAGCTATCAAATTTTTTGAGGGCAAATATAAATGTTAAGTTCGTTCAACTTGTTTCAAACGTGGGTTGTATTTTACTACTGCTATCTCTGGTTTAAATTTTGAATCCCCATAAACTAGTATAGATGTAGCCTATCAAGGCTATAATATTTATTATTTGATTAGAGTAATTAGAATCAATATTTTTAATATATGTATATGACATTCATCCTTAAAGCCTGGGCGTCACATAGATCAATATCAAGATGAAAAAAAGGCAATTGTGATGGTATGGCCACGTTGGACACAGAGCACCCGATCACATTGTGAACCAGGTGATCTCTATGGATCTTCTCCGAATTATATCCGAGGTCTTCATGGTTGGTGTAAAGGGATGGTCAGATGCAAAGGTACGGATTGGGTGACGTTATCCAAGACAGAAGAACGCATAGCCTAAGGACGAATAGAGCTGACCCCTAACAGTCGAGACCCTAACACAGAGAAGAAAAAGAAAACATTCATCCGACACATCATAGAACTTGTAAAAAGAATAAGGAAATCTATCTACATATTCGTTAGACGAAGGAATATTTTTAGTACAAAAATTATTAAAAACGTGTATTACGCCATTGTTTACTCTCTGCCCATATACGGTGTAATCGGATGGGGAGGTTCTTATAAAAAAATCTAAACTCAGTAAAAATATCACAAAGGATCATTGTTATTAAAGTAATACTGAAAAAAATCAACCTTTTCAACAAAAGATCTTTTAAATTTGTTTCCAGTACCAAACGTGGATGATATTTTCAAGCAAGTTTCCATATTGAAAATATGTTAAGTAAAAGACCTCACAGAAAACCAAGAATACTGTAAGCTTACGAGAAATGGAAACCAAATCATAAAGCCTAAATTTAAAATGACCCAAATGCAGAACCACTATATTTATAAAGCCATTAACTACTACAATAATCTACCTATCGATATATGCTGTATCAATAATATAACCTTTCAAAACAAATTTTAAAAATTAAAACCTTCCAGAAATCCAACATAAAATTATAAATAAGCTTATAGTTTTTTTTAAATACTTCAATATTATTCATTATCAAATTTTCTTTTATAACCGTATTATTAAATGACTAATATATATAGGTACCTATAATATACAAAATAACTGAGGCTCCCTCATCAGACTCAAGAGCCTCTCTTTACTGATGAGGTCTACATGACTTACAAAGTATTTAAAAAAATGTCAATTTAATGTGTTAATATAAAATTTGTATTTGTACCCTATATTAAATAAAAAAAAAAAAAAAATATTAAACTTTTTTACTCCTTTTGAAAAAGTTATTAACATTTACACACAATTACTCCTGAAATTTATTTCAATTTTTAACTCTTTTTTTAGACCGGTTTTTTACATATTCAGAATAAATATTCTACCCATATTTACTTTGTTTATAGCCTCCATTATTTTTTATAATATTATTTAAATTCTTAAATAAAGGATATAAATACAACAAAAATTGTTTATCAGTCAGTGCTAAAAAAATGGGACATAAACCAAACAAAAGTATTAAAAAAAAGTAATTATGTACTTTGAAATTATTATAATTCCTATAAGTAATCAAAATTCAGAAATTAAATACAATAAAAATATTGATGGAACATTCCGCTACCTAAAATACCCTTTATTAAACTTCAGCGACTGTGTTCAGAGTTCAGTGGTACTCAAACTTCTACCAAAAACTAATCTCTTTATTCCCGACATCTTGTGAATAGCTGGGCTGTTCCGATTTAAATTAACGATGTAAATGTATTCCATTAATCTACAGATTCTGACAGAAGAGGGGTTTTGTAATTTAAGGGATCTATCTCGAATTTACGATTCAAAATATTCTCCGGACCTTTTTGTCTTCAAAATGGCTTTGGTATTGAGAAAGATTTGTGAAATATTTGTACGTACTACAGACCTTATCGGAAAATGGATAGGTATGGAAAACGCAGGGTTACTAAAAATTTGTTAAAAAAAGAATAAATCACATCTTTGAAACATTAATTTATACACCTGAGAATTCGGCGAATGATACGTAGTGTAGATTTTAGACCAGAAGATGAACTAGTGAGCCATATAAAACAAATTTCTCGAAAGCATGAAGATATTTAAAAATCTCAATATTTGACGCCTTTGGTCACCGTTTCAGATCTCACTATAGGATTTTTTTTCAGTGCATGATATTGATGCATCAGCCTTGATAATGGACTTTTATTATAATGGGATACTAAACGTCAGTCCGAGAGGTCAAACCTAAAGGCCGGAATCGTCCAGATAACTCTGAAGATGAAGTCACGCGCTGTTGTTGAAACAAAGAAGAAAATGTGTAATATTCAAGTGATGTAACAGTAATCAACGAAGGATTATGACCTCCGAAGGAAGAAATAACCTTCTAGGGAAAAAAGCTCGTAGGCCCTTTAATGAGAGTAAAAGCATGGGATCTCAAACAAAATAAAAGACAAGAAGCACCAAGTTGCGGAAGTCATAAGGCAGGCAGACATTATGGGAGGCTAGATACAAAGATCAAGAAAAAGTGTAATCTCTACTAATTTTCACGACTTCAACGACAATTTGTGCAAAATTTATTATTTGAAAATCTGAAAGAAATTATATTTTTGTAACATCTCATGAAAGAGTAAAAAATCGTATAAAATGTACAGTTGACTGCCTTTAATATCCCTATATTTAAACTCGTCTCAACTCCGCGGTAAGGAAACCCGTATAAATTACAGGAATGAGACAAGGGTCTGTGAAAAAGGGAAAAGATGTGCCCCAAACATGCCGTTAAACTTTCCCAACTTTTCATTTCTCCAAGGCGCGAATAAAAAATGTAGGAGGCATCCCTGTTTTCATACATTTAATTATTTAAGCAATTCAAGCGTCCATGTCGTGAACACCGTCATATTCTATAAGCTTTCTTTTTCTGTAATGATTATAACACAAGAAAGTAAAATATAATTATATACTTATTAATAGTGGGGTATAAAACAAAGGTAGCAATATCCAAAAAAAATTTAATGCATTCAATGCAGATTATCAATTTAGAATATACAGAAACACCAAGATATTAGTGTACAAAACGCTTATTAGGCCAGTGCTCACGTACGCAGCTGAGACGTGGGTACTAACTAAGAGGAATGAGCGAGCACTGGACGTTTTTGAAAGGAAAATTTTGAGGCGTATCTTCGGACCGGTTCTAGAAAATGGACTTTGGCGCAGACGTTACAACAATGAGCTCTATATTCTATTTAAGGAGCCAAACGTCACAAAATTTATAAAACTGGAAAGACTTCGGTGGCTGGGTCACGTGGAGAGAATGTCCGAGCATCAAGCACCAATTCCCTGCTAAACTCAAGGCTAATACGGCGGAGGAGCTTCGGAAGGCCAAAACTAAGATGGAGTGACAATGTCCTCAAAGATATCTCTGCCTTAGAGCTTCGAAACTGGAGAGAGCTGGCACTAGACCGAGATGAGTGGAGGAAAATTATTGAGGAGGCCAAGACCCACCAAGGGTTGTAGTGCCAAGAATGATGATGATGATGATAACATGATCATTTTAATTTACATTATTTCAGAATTTATTTATACTACACACACAAAAATTTGTGTTAATTTAATTTAAATAATAATAATAATAATAATTTATATAAATTAATTTTGTAAACACCACTAATTTATTGAAAAAATTCAACAAGTTTCGAAGTCAATGGCTTCTTCATCAGGATAACAAAAAAAAATTTAAAAATCGAAGTATAGATCAAAATATTAAAAATTTATGTTAGCATTTAAAAAATAATTATGTGTTAGAAAATGTGGAATAGACGATATAACTTGTAGAAAATGTGACAGAAAATACATTAGATAAACCGCAAGAAACCTTAATACAATAATAAAATAACATCTCTGTTGTTTAAAAAGCAACAACTTCTTGGAATTTGTCAACCACTTTTAAAAAAAATTATTCAATTAATAATATACCTATATAAAATATTTTATTACAATGATACCTAGAAAATGTTAACACTTCAATTATTTTGTGGATGTATATACCTCAGTAAAAAGCATTATGATTCTTGTGTGTGGTGAGGAAGGAACCACTATTTCGACATTTGTAAAAAAACACTACTTCAATAGTATGTAGATAAATTGAATAGAAGATTCTCCTCACAGAAGATTGTTCAATAGTAATTATAAATGTTCGGTTAGGAAACTTCCAAGAACTTCTGAGAGAAAACTTATGAACAATATCACATTGAACCATACGTTTTGAGCCGCTGCTCTACTCGAATAAGTTATGTATTTAGATTAGTATTTAGGTTAGTTATCATTTATACCTGATGATGAGTGCGACTGATTCTCTCAAAACTATTATTGTGAGATGAGAGTGAGAGTCTCTAGAATATAGTAGTATAAAAATACCATATCGTTTGGGTATTACAAAATTTAATCTTGTATAAATTTAAAAAAAAACATAATTATGAAATAATTTTACGTTTTCAGTCAACTTTAAGCGCCTTTAAGGTGATATTTTTACCAAAAGAGAACTGTATAAATTATCTATTATTATTTTTATTTTAATTCAAAAATATTATCGCCGTATTGTAATTTAAAAACAAGCAAAATATTTAATACATCCGTTATCTTCCAGAGCGCCTACGAATGTTGTATTGTATTTTACTGAAATGTTTAAAACATGGTTCAAAAGCATTTTACTGAAATTTTAACATAAAAATAGGTTTAATTTTAAAGCATCCGTGTTATTTCAATTATTTTCCTAAGAAACGGCATTTTTGTTTTATTATACTTGTTTAAATGCAGGCTCTTCTCACTTATACTACAATATCGCCGTAAAGCAAGAATTGAATCTTTTTACTTTCCAAGGCATATAAAAGATTGAAAATAGTGGTGGTCGAGGCCCGTGGCATTTCTAGCCATATGCTTTGTGCGGGTGTCTACCAATCGGAGGATTGATGCGACTGATTAGGCTCCGGTCGCTAGTAAGTGCGACCACTCTTTCGCCGAACTCCGTAGCCATCGCACGCGATGTATTCTGTACTCAACGCTACATCTGCGTACATCTAAATATTACGCGTGCACTCACAATATACGTCACGTACTGACACGAAGAATCTGTCCCTGAACGGGTGGACATGTTCTTTCTCCCAGAACACTGATATATAACATCAAACCCGCCAAATGAATAATAATAAACCATGGCTAAAGTTTCAATATCCAAGATACGTAATGCGCAAACTCTATGTGTAAAAAAAGTCAACGCGAGATATCAAAAATTTTCTAAACGACTACGCAAGGTTGACGCTCGTATCACGTGACTCCACCACGTCAAATAATGTGTGCCGCAGCATCGATACTGCGCCGTAAGAGAGACACAAAACAAATAATAATTATGAAATGGCTTGTGGCAAATTAAAAGGTGGAGTGGCATAAAGCGAGGTATGCTTTTATGTGCAATTGGAGGGGGTTGGATTTTCTCATTATGAAGTATTTGAATTAATTTAATTTTGCCTTTAAAATAAAATTGAATGCGCAACGTAATATTTTTTACTAATATAAGTTTTTTTTGCATCAATATACTCAGGTTTAAATTTAAATAGAATTTTAAGAACCGAAATTTACTTTAAGGGACAAAAATATTTAAAGAAACACTAACTGTGAAATATGGTGATAAATTTAATATATTGTACAGTAATACCCCGAAGTTAGGCGAAAGCTGGGGCTGACGAAAATCGCTTAAGTCGAATTCACGTAAATCGGGGCACATTTTCATATAAATACATATCACTTTAATTTAATTGGGACCAAGTTCTATAAAAAATACTAGTTTAGGACAAAAATATACATAGGGGAAACATGGCATACTGGACCGGCAATTAAATTGGACCAGCCTCATATCTCAAAAAGTAGTTTCTGAATTTCAATATTGGCAACATCGAGCGATATGCATCTTAATTAATTGCACATTGGCAATATTGTTTTCGTTGTGACATTGGATGTGTTTTGTTTTGAAAAATCTATTTTTATTATTTTATTATTATTATTATTATTATTATTTTAAATAGAGATGCGAACACGGAATTCGTGTCACATCAATATTCTTACTATTTTCAAATTAAGCTAAACGCTTGTGCTGAGAAAACAGGACCAACTTGCTTGTCTGGAGTGAGATTCGAACCTTCGACCATTGGATCACGAGGCGAGAGTCCTAACCACAAGACCAACAAGCTACTCGTTTTTTTAATGTAAATTCTATCGTTCCATGCTAAGGGTGTAGTTACGTGAAAGGTAAGCATAGAGTG
Organism: Agrypnia vestita; assembly: GCA_016648135.1. Lineage (NCBI taxonomy): Eukaryota > Metazoa > Arthropoda > Insecta > Trichoptera > Phryganeidae > Agrypnia > Agrypnia vestita. The sequence continues at coordinate 144,342 of JADDOH010005874.1, forward strand.
TTTGTAATGTATAATTTAGAAGCGCAAATTTATCGACATCAAACAATTGCCGATATTTATAGGTTATGTTTTATGACGTATCCACCTTGTTAGTTAAAATAGACCCAAGCAGTTTATAATTTTTGTTTTCTTTAATTTAAGTTTTTCTTTATGTTCTATATCAGTGCCTATTGAAGTCCAATTTAGCAATCTCATGATCCAAATAACAGAACAACTAAATTGGAACAAAGCTCCGATCTCACATTTTGTTTATTATTAAGATATCTTTAATAATTATGTTTAATACTTAATAGATGCAAAGCCTAATTGTTATTTTATTTCATTCAATAGACATTTGTAAATATCTAGAAAATATATACTTAAAACACCTCTATAAAATGGTCCAAATAACCTGACTATCCCCTACATATTCATATTAATACAAAATATTAGAAAAATAAATATGTTATTTTGGTGTCTACGTAAAATCTAACAAACTTATCCGACGACACAGTGTTTTTGATGTTTATAGCGCTTACTTTGTTGTTGGACATAATTATTAATTTTTAATTAACTAAACACTGGATGGACGCAGTTCGCGTCCGTCCCGATGTAGATACAGTGGTATCGAAACCGGTAGACGTAGAATTACTCTTCAATTGGTTAATACAAATATATTCTCAGCACAAACTGCATAGATTATTTAAAAAGCAATAAAAAATACTAGCTAGAAAAAAATTTGCTCAAACTGACATCATGTATTTTTTATTAACTTTATTCAACTATGTACACGGCAGTACTGATGTAGAATTTTTGGAAATAACAATATTTTCATTACGTAACGTTACTATATAACAAAGCAGCGATGTAATGAAAAAGAAACGGAAAACTTATGCTAGAACCGCTCTCATTGTGTTAAGTAAAATACTTAATAAATAATTTTTGTAGATATTAGCAGCACTGGCTGTTGAAAAATTAATCTTTTATACGCCACCAGCGAGTGAATTTGCTCAACTTTTCATGTCATGCCAGGCCGAAGTATGGTAAAACAGATAAAATACTAACCTACAAATGTCCCCCATATTTAATACGACTGGTGGTCATAGAACTCATTAATTTATTCCTATGTATAATATTATATTTAAAATTAATTATATCTCGTCATAAAAACAGCAACTCTCAATTAAGATAAAATATCGAAGTCTCACAGAGACAAAGCTATGAATGTGAGAAACGTACGTGGAAGTATTTTTATACGATGGGCCAGGACTTACGACTTGTATGAGCCGGCTTCCATCGCAAGACCACACACATATAAACAAATTTTGAAAGTTCTGTATATGTTCAAATCTGAGAATCTTTCGTTTATTTAAATTGGCTGTGCTAGAGATATCTGTAGTCTTTTCTCATGAAATAGAAGTATACATAGATTTTCGCAGTTGATAATGACACCTCTATATTTAACTGTAATTTCGGATATTTTATACGCACCGTATGTATTACCGAGAAACGAATCTCGACGTTTCGTTGGATACTTATCCAACGAAACGAATCTCGACGTTTCGGTGGATAAGTATCCCACGAAACGTCGAGATTCGCTTCTCGGTAATACATACGGTGCGTATAAAATACCGAAATTACAGTTAAATATGTCTAACGACCGTAATAACAACCTTAACTCTTTAACCTCCATATTTTTTTTATATCCACACATATTTCTCGTATTCGTAGCTTCGACTCTGTGACACTTCTATTTTTCTATATTTTATCTTAATTAATAAATCAACCCTCTCTTTGGGAACAAAATTCACTGTGTTTTTAAACTAAATTGTGTTTTTTGAATAAACCAACATATAAAAATATTATTACCGCAATTCTCACTTAATATTTTAAATAAATAGCTAGATTCTATTGGAATTTAATGACGAAAAAAATCGTCAATCGAACGTCACAAAATGTCGCGGTATTAGCCAGCTAGAGAAAAATCCGATACAATTTTATTAAAAAAAATCATACTTTATCGTAGAAAATAAATAATAATGTTATATGGTAAATTGTGTGCAAAATTTTAACAAAATCAGCTAAATAGTTCTTTAGATATTTTCTGTCAGATGTATTGAACATTTAAATTCGTTTTCAATTCACCAACTACAACGGTTTCAAAATGTTTTGGTAGTGTATGTAATCCATAAGATAAATGTAACAAGAAAGCAACTTCCAACAAATAATTCCATTTGTTGATTTTACGGAATAAGGTAAAATAATATAATTGCTTTACAATTACCATTTTGAAGCATAATTTAGATCATAATTGTATCCTTCCTTATTCGCAACAGTTGTTATTTGTGTTGATTCTTTGTGAATAATTAATTATTAGTCGTTAAAATAGTGTCTTTTTATGCACTTACGTATTAAAACTCGTTGTCTTAAATAATATTTGCAACTTCAACTTCAAAACACATCTATAAACGTATTTTTTGATGACATGAAGTAGGTACATTATTTCTAATTATTTATTTGATATGAACGTGATATATTATGGACGCAGGATAACACAATTAACCGGTTTTATTTTAATACTGTCACGTATCGTGGCTGCGGGAGGAATGAATGAAAACGCTGGAAATTATTTAGCGATTTATTAATTAATGATAAATATATTATTTAATTAATATAAAAAGTCACTTAACACTATTTAACTTAACGCTATTCCTTAAATTACACTATTTAACTCATTAATAATGAAACTTCATTATCACTTTAATACTATATTAAATATTCACCAGAACATTCCATCCAATTTTCGCACGAATTATTCACTGTATATTTTATTTCGCTACTTAAGTAGCTACTATGCTAGATTATTTGCCTGAATTAAAGCTCCGAATGGCCATTCCGACCGTCGCGGCCCGCGGCTGACTTCGCTTTGTTTCGCAGTCAAAACGCGCTAACAACAAGAACTGCCCCTCTGCGTTCAGCGCTCCTATTTATATCTGAGAATGCTGGTGTCGAACCTCCTAGACGTTTGCAGTGTTTAGGAGAACATTCACGTGACTTCTAGGCTTTTATGGATTTTTCTCGAATATTTCAGATGCAAAGACTGTCCACTGTCCTGCCTCCCGCCTCCCGAAGGTCGTAGATAAGATAGTGATAGGTTGAGTGAGTCATAAGTCCAAGTGTAAATATGTGTAGAATATTGTGTAACGTAAAAAGGGTTAAAGTTTTGCTTAAGATTATTTTTTATTTTCCTTAATTAATTAATTTATTTATATAGGTGTATATTTTTATTTATAGGCATTATAATGCAATTACAGTAAGTAAAATTTCAGTTGCTGTTTTACCTTTAGAGGTAAGCCAGTTGTTTGCTAAAGCTTTAATTTTATTAATTGAGTATATCTGATTATCGGGAAGTCTGTTTTAAATATGTTAAGTATTTTATTATTTATTTATTTATTTATTATTTATTAGTGAATATGTTATCCACCAGGTTATCAACATGGCCTATGTATTCTTCTGAATTTCTCTGTCGTGGAAGCTTGCAAGACACTGCAATTTAACTGTCATTTTCTTAGCGTTGTGGGTACTTAAAAAGCGGAAATGATTTATTCTACAAACGCGCTTGAAACCTGAGAATAAATAAATTACTGGAAGCATGTTTTACCAGAAGAGTTTGCGAGAGCTTTAGTCCTAAAGCTCACCAGACTGTCACGGCTCGGAAGAGCTTTCTTGCATCCTTAATACTATTTGAATTAACTTTACTCGTACAAAAGGAGACCTCACTTGTAAAGTTCGCGAGGAGAAATAAACCTATTTTCGAACCTGGGTCGTTTTTACCGTTACTTGGATTAATTGAATGCTGGGAGAGTGACGCTCGCCGTGCTTTTGCCAGGAGTAAAAACTACAAAAGCTTATGATATTGGATTAGTGAAAATTAGATTGTTATATAGAAAAGCTTTATGTTTCAAGATGCGCTCGCTCGGTCTAGACGGTACTTGAATTTAATAAGATGCTTGAAAATCATTTTGATATTTTCAACATCGCGGCAATTCCTTATGAAATTATTCAATTTCATTACCATTTCGTTCATGAACAATCTCATTTAATATTTTGTTGTTAGGTATACATACTAATATTCCCTCAAAAAGAGATGATAGAGTCAGAAGAAATTATACGCATTCGATGATTTTACAGAACTCTACATCTGTCTGAGTGGGTTTTCCGAAGTAGGATTCTCTTACACCTTTGACCAGATTGTACAGGTCATTTTTAATTGTTTAATAATAAATATGATTATTTTAGTATATAGTATTTGTATGTATGTGTGTGTATATGTATACTTTTAGATATAACTTCATAATATGCATGCCTTGAATATAAAGTTTGTAATATACATATTATGGAATAAATAAAAATTGAATTGAATTGAATCTTCTACACTAAATTAGGAAGATACTAGAAGGTTCTAGGATAGTCCACACGAATTTTGAATCGACTGGTTTATTCGCATAAACTCTGGAAGCATCGAGAAAACGACATTACCTATAAAAAGAGATCGATCGGATACTGCGCACAGTGTGCGTCAGAGCCGACAGCGGTCTATACCTACTATACGAAATCGTCCGGCGTGTGTTGCTAGCGCGTGTGTGATTCCAACGATAGTAAATCAAGAAAGTTCCTACCGATCAAGTTTTCGAGTGCGAACCTGAGAAATTTAATTATCGTGCATCAGTATATGAGAGACAAGTTATTCAGAAGTGATAATTACATAATTAGTGCCAGTTATGAAATAGTGTTCTAAATATAGTTCTAGAAACATTTAGTGAGAATTTAATAGCAGCGCTCTAATTAAATTTGTGCCCAGTGACTTTGTGTGATAAATACATTTTTTCATAGTTTGTTTGTTGTTTAAAGTGTTTCATTTGCCTTCTATAACAATCCCGAGACAAAATTTTCTTATTGGTGGTTATGGAACATATTTTGTGTTTGAATTAAATTATTATTTAAAGAAACTAAAATACATTACTAAAACAACATCGATTCATTTTATCCTCATCTTGCTTCGATACCATTGTATCCTCTTCATAGTAATATACAATGATACCGAAAATTGTCGATGTTAAAACTTATTAATGTGGTTCGTACAAAGTTAATTAGTTTTTTTTAGTACGTTGTATCCTGCTGAAGGGATTATCGGCCCTGAAACATATTGATTAATTGATAATTCAATAAACAGTGGTTGTATACAAAGGGCTTTCTTTGCCACTGTTGAAAAAGTTGGTAAATATATGATGGTTGGATTTATTTTTGAAGGAACTAGCTACAAATGTGGGGTATAAAAGCAAAGGCAGTAACATCCAAAAAAAAAATTAATTCACTCATCATGGATCATTTATTTATAATGTACTGAATTCGAAATTTACTAGGTAAATAAATTACATACAAACACACAGTAAATTAATTTAAAGAAAACATGATAAAATCTACAATTCAGCACATTTTAAATAAGTAATCCTCAGTGATAGCATTGAATTTTTTTTTTATATTGATGCCTATGCTTTTATACCCCACAAATGTGATAAAATCCTATTATTAGGTACGTATATTATTTGCATTGTAATGGCTAGATAAAATCACAATACATTTATTTTAATTAAGACCCGAATCTTTGATTTTTAGGTTTCAGATGGAAATCCCTAACATATGCAGTGCACCCTGAGTGCGTATATTAGAGAAAATGCATATGTTTTTGTATGCACCATTTTAAGAACAATCATTATTATATCCTTACCACAAAGTTGTATATAATATGAAACATCTTTCCTAAACAAAATTAAAAAAACTGAATATTTTTTTTTGCTCTCAAATAAAACATCTTTGTTTTCGCACATTCAACTGTATTTTTTTTCATTATTTAGTATGTATACGCAATCTTTCATATAATTTTTACATATATTCCTTTTAATTTTGCTCTTGCCTTGGTTTTCAGTAATATCTACATGTTGTTACTATCCATATATATGATTCTTTACATATATTCTTTTTACTTTCACCATTGCTTTTGTATTATATAATATCTACTATTTTTACTATCCATATTTTTTATTTATATCCTTAATTAATTGATTAATTTTATAATTATGTAGTCTTTTGTTTTATATTTATATTATTTTGTTTTCACAATTGTTGGCGCCAGTTCTCTTAATATTAAAATTGTATAAATACCCTGTACTGTTCTTTCTTTCCTATCCTATATTCATGCATGAAGAGGATGAACAGAACAGTGTATTCATACAATCTTAATATTAAGAGAATTGGCGCCAACAACAATATTGTCAGTTACTTATCTCGGCACAGGTTCTTCCTAGTGAGATAGTGATTCATTTTCAACCGAAGTCTATCAATAAATGAAAAAAATGGCTAGATGCTATCACTAAACTCTCACATTTATTTAAATTAAGACCCCAATTTATGAATTTTAGGACGCAGTGCACCGTGAGTTCTTCTTTCTTAAAAAAAATTAAAAATCTTAATGAATTTTGTAGCTCTCAAACAAAACATCTTCGCGATTGTTCAATTACAACAATGCCCTTACTCTCGGGACGAAGAAACCGGCTCAGCCGTCAAAACAAATGGCCCAGACTTTGCGCATTAAGTATGCGCGAGCAATTATAATTTGCGGAGACCCAAAAATGATGCATCGCTGCAACTCTGACGTTTCTGAATCCGCTCCGGTCCAACACGGTTCGGTGCAATTGCATATTAAGCGGATTACTTGGGCGTTGCACTTCGGTGCCACCGCCATTGTTTGCAAAGTTGGCGAAACTCATTACATTTATTAATCAGGTTGCATTTTATATCACCGAACATTTGCCGAGAGAATTCCCAGCGAAGGTGGCCGCTCCGGCTTCCGCGCCAGCGATGTGGTCCCATATTTCAATATGATGCATTGCTTAGCCGCATAAGTTTCATCCGCACAATTTTAGGAGATTGCGAATGTTGCAGTTTCTAGGGTTATTTAAATCGTCACGAGTTAGTAGAAGATATGTATTCAATACAAGCGCAAATATTCTAGAAGTCCATAATGACAATAAGTCCGAATAACCTAATACTGCTCCATTTAACCTTCATAGGGGCTTCAAAATTACTAACGGTACCGTCCCTCGGGTCAGATTTGACCCAGTATTATAATTATAGGGAAAAATGGATCAAATCTTCTTAGTTTTTCCTTTTTATTTTTAATTACGTCTATCTTATGTATTTATAACCATCGTTATATAAAATATAATATCAAATTGAAGTATTTAATATGTAAACGCAATGAATTAGAAAAAAAAAAGAATCCTTATTGCATGTGCATAAAACCATTGTATTAGAATGTTGTTTACGTACAATTTTTTTACACATCAAACAGATAATAGGTGTTTTATTGTCAGTTTTTGCAAATAATTGACAACGATTTCTTTTGGGGGCCTTTTAGCAGAACCTGTAGTATTTTATTCATTTTGAGCGAAGTTGAAGGAGTTTCGTGTTCACGTATTTTTTTTGCAATTTCTAATGAGAAAGTGATCTCTAATGAGAGAAAAAGTGTCCTCGGTAATGTTTTCTTGGTATTTATATACGTTGTAACCAGTTACACACCTAGGTTTTCCAAATAATGTCGCCGTTTTGCTAGACACCCTTCCATCCATCTATCATTAGCAGCGGTGAATAATACAAAAGAGTTGTATGCTGATATATCCACCATGTCGCTGAACACTACTTGAGGTCATCTATTTGTCTTTCTTTCTTTCGTTTTCAGTGACTTTGGTTAAGACACAACACAATTTTTTTTTGTTTGTCTCCCACTACCGCGATCGCGTGACAATAAAATAATTTAACCGTAGGTAACGGGTGTTTCAACTAAAAGCGTAGGTTTTGATGAATAACTTAACCTTGGTACTGGCCACGCGTTTAGTTATTGTCACTTCTATAGGTTCGAGAATAACAGTCATCATCAGGTGTCATTAACTATTTATTTATTATAAATACTTCAGGTAACCAATTTTTTTAAGAATATTTTAATTGTAATATTGATCGAAATATTAATTATATTTGCTGATGAAAGAGACTGCTTCTCTTGAGTAGTGAAAAAACTATTGATCGTAAAAAAACTATTCAATAAAGTAAATGTACAGCAGCTCAGATGTGTTCCAGAGAGTCAGAACTGATAGAGAGTTGTTGAATAACTTAGAGGGGAAAAGTACCACTGTTTGCTTTTGATAATTAAGGGCAAGATTGAACGAAAATGGGATGTCGGCAGGAAGCAGATCTCATGGTTCCATAATATATGAGATTGCACAGGAAGGACAGTGTAAGAGCTGCTTCGAGTCGCTGGAGATAAAGAGATGACTCTCAAGTGATAGTCAACGTTGGGGGACCTGACACGACACTAGAAGAAGAAGAGGAAATGAATATACTCATATTGCTTCATAGATCAAATGACAATAAGAGATGTAGGATTTATTTTTTCAATTAAATTACAGATAATTACTGTAATCAAATATGCAGATTCATTGTGATATTTTAACATTTTAAGTTAAAAAACAGACGCACAGCTCTTGTTATTTTCAAATTGTATAATTTTATTGTCGAAACCAATTTAATTTTTCAATTCTATTATCACTTATAAACATCCACTTCCCAGCAAGGGCTACCAGAACACACTGCCTCTTGCACATTACTGTTGCTCGTTCCAACTCAGGATTACGCTCACCCATAGTGGGTATTTGCCAAGCCTACAACGATTTGTTCACCGACATTGACATCTATCTTGTGTCTCCATATACATTACATAAGTGAACATTATTCTGCGTAGCAACATTGAATTAATATTTAATTAATAATACTCTTCACTTATCTTCATATGTTTAATATTGTTACTTATTTTATTACGTTTTGTTTACTATTTTTACTACTATTGTCTTTTAATTTTTATTATCGTTATGTATTTTTAAAAACTATTGTCTATGTGTAGTATGCTAGGATACAAATTACAATGTTCAATACAGTCTATATGTGGGGTATAAAAGCAAAAGCAGCAATCTCAAAAAAAAATTGAATGCAGTCACCGAGGATTACTAATTTATAATACACTGAATTTAAGATTTTATCCGAAATATAGCATATAAATTTATAAGAAACATGATTTTTGAAGGGATAGATACATAAAATCTAAATAAATCAGTAATTCTCGGTGACTGCATTCAAATTTTTTTTTTATTTTTGTATATTGCTGCCTTTGCTTTTATGCCCCACACATTTACTCTTATATATACATATGTCACTTACTTATATCTGTAAGATTTCTAAACAAATAAATAAATTTATCAAGATTTTTATTCGTTATAGAGTAGAGAACTACAGATTATATATGACATGGTACATACATCATTCAATTAGTCGTATCTTTTTACAAACTTCCCTTTTTTAATAGTTTTTTTTTGCAAACATGTGGCTTTCTTTGGCTCCAATGAATGACTTCAAAAATAATGATCTTGGTAGTCAACTGAGGTCTTTTCTCTAAATTAAATGAAGAGGGAAGCGCAATGAAGATATGCCACTTTTAACGACACGATGTTATTGGATTATATAAATGGAATATAAGTGACACGATATTATTGGATTAAAGCCCGAATAAAGAGTACGTTACGTTAAAGTTTAAAGTTCTTTTAAGGCGTACTTTAACCTTTAAATCATCAAGTATTGACACTGGATTCGGGCCTTAGAGGTCCAATATATCCATATTTTTTAGCCCAGATTACAAAAAATGGACCTAGATCGTCAAAATGTCTGTACACTGCACTACACTACTACATTGACAGAACAGCCCTTTCAGCGTCTGAGAAAATTAAGCGAATTATTCGAAGTGTATTCGTAGAAAAACGTGAATTTTCGTAATAAAAAATAAATGGCTCTCATGATAAATTATGATGTCATTTTATATATAAAAAGTTGACAGGTGAAAAATGTTCTGATATTCAAATCCTTCTCTTTTTGCTGAAACATCATTTACATTAATTTAAAGAAAACTTTAAAGATATCTATACTAATAAGAGGAAAGATTTGATTGTGTGTTTGAATCGAATAGGCTCCGAAAGTACTGGACCGATTTGAAAAATTCTTTCACATTCAGAATCCTACATTATCCCTGATGAACAAAAGTTATAGAATATTTTCAAAAATGTTAGGGATCCGTATGAAAACTTCGATAATGTAACCCAACGTGTGAAAAAATTACGAAAAAAACCTTATATTGCGTACGCTGTGGAAATTATTGCAAATAGAGCAAAGTAACGTACTACGGTTTTATAGAGGACATTAATATCTACAAAAAAGTCTGCGATACCATATATCTAAGTATTACGTTTATGTTACAATAACTTATGTTAACATTAAATGGAAACATTGTTTTTTTATAGAACAGGGGAACCTTTGTTTTCCCTCACAAACTTATTTTTTTACTTAATCCTTAACCCGTGCAACGCCGCGTATGACCAGCTAGTGAAAAAAAAAAATTGAAGTAATCTTACCTGTTCCACCCAAACGTTCGTTGTCATGATCTGATTCTTCAAGTTCTGAAACAATGAAAAAATGCATTAAGACGATTTGTAAGTAATATTAATACGGGTAAATTTGCAGTATTATTTAATAACGGTGAATAAATACATAATGGGTCCATGTTATTCAAGAAGGACAAAGATGTATAGAAAGATGACATACTAGGCAGTACACTGTCTTTGTAGATACTCCCAAAGTATAAAGGATTGACAAAAGAAGCCAAGTAACTGTCAAATATTGTTGGATATTGTCATCAAAGTCACGACAAAATAATTTGCTATAGATTTCTGTAGCCTTAGTTCCTTCGGAATATATATGTATTTTTTTGCATTTTTTGTTTAAGAACGGTTAAATTTTATAAAATTTGTTGTGTCTTACGGCTGAAATCTTAAAAAAAATAATATTTGATATTGTTCCTTCTTAACTGTGTATATGGAGTTTAATTTTTGTGGTAGGTAAGGATATAATTATTTTTGTTCTTAAAATGGTGCACACAAAAATATATGCATTTTCTCTTATATATGCAAACAATATTCATCAATTTTAAATTTATACAATATGTATAGGTATTTTTTCTAAGCTTAATTTCAAATGCATGCTTTCATTTCTTATTTTGTGGCTTTTCATTAAATATTTTCAAAGCACTGCACATCTTCTTGAATGTAAGCCTCATTCTATATCTTTCTTTTAATTTGTAGATATGATCACCGGAGAGTAGAATCAGAAAGAATCACACCCAATAGATGATTTAACAGTATGTACTCTACATACTAAAATGGAAATTACTAGAAGTTTCTGGGATGGTCCACCGGATTCATGAAGCGTCGAGAATGTGACATAAACACGGGTTTTAAAATACCCCGTATTTTAAGACCCGTATTCATATCGCACCGCAATGCGCAATTATAGTTGTTAATTATCTAAGTGCCTACTTGCGAGCGGAATATTCTCGATAGTGATCGATGCGATAGAAACAGCGCAATAAAGGGTGTTCCACAGACGAGTGACGTGAAATAGTGCGAACCTGTGTGAAATATTAAAAAAATTTAGTCTTCAGAATTTAAGGATATTGTTCTAATTAAACTCATGTCCAGTGACTTTGCGCAGCAAATAAAAGTTTTAATTGTTTTAAATATTTCATTTGCCTACCACAGCCATCCTCCCGTGATAATGTGTTTATGTACAACATTTTAAATGTTTTGATTTGAACTACCGATTATGATTTGTTATAAATTGATTCTTAACATAATTAAGAACAATATATGTTGGGTATTTTTATACCTTGTAAAGGCAGCAATACACCAAAAATAAAAAATGTTTTGAATGCAGTCACAGAAGATTACTAATTTGAAATGTACTGAAATTTATATTTAAAGTATCTACCCCTTCGAAAATCATGTTCCCTGTAAATTTATAGGCTATGTTTCTTATAAAATCTCGAATTCAGTACATTATAAATTAGTAATCCTTTATAAATGCATTAATTTTTTTTTGGATATTGCTTTTATACCGTATATATCAACTACGAACCCATTCATAATTATAACTCTACTCAAAGCCTCTTCAGTTTCATGATTTTTTTGGTTTTATGCTTAATTCATAAAGCTTGCGTATTACTTTTATAAGTGATTTGTACTTACCTACTATTAAACATAACTTTTGAAATGGATACGTTAAATAACATATTAACTTAAAAGTAAACTTCAAAAACTCCGTTTCTAGCAATAATAAATCTCTTGGGTATTTTTCTGAGGTTGCCATGTACAGTTTGAAAAAATATATGAACCGACCAGAAGAACGGCCTTATAAGTTTTCCGAAACTTTCATCCCAGAAACACAGAACCATATATAGATGTTTATACTTAACAAGCATTGTACTCAATCTGAACTATTGTACGCTGAGAAACTTTGTGGCAATGTGGAAGATTCAAGGATTTATGAAGTTAGCTGAAATTAAGTCGCGCATTGTATAAGAAAGAGAAACATAAGATTTCTGTTACAAAAGTTCTTACTTTTTTGTCAAAAACATCTTAGTATAATACGAAACAAATACGCCACCTTAAGTAACCTTAAAATATATATTTTTAAGAAATATCTAGTTTATTTAAGTAAAACCCACTTAGTAGGCAATGAATGTTTGGAACAAGTTGATTAGTTTGTGTACTTGGGAAGTATATTCGATAGAAGAGGGAAGATTGAGAAAGATATCGAGAGGAGAGTGACTCCGGGGAATAGGATGAACGGTGCTTTGAAAGCAATAATTTCTAATATAAATATTTCTACCTAGGCAAGACTAACGGTACGTAATGGAATTCTGGTACCAACTCTGATGTATGGAAGTGAAGCCTGGAACTGGCAGAAGAGGAACGAAAGCAGATTGAATGCAGTGGAGATGAGCTCCCTTAGACGTATGTGTAGCAAATTCATTTATGAGAGAGTAAATAATGAAGATATTAGGAATGAATGTAAAGCTGATCTTAGCATAATTAACAGAATTAAAAAAGGGTCGCTCAGGTGGTTTGGGCATGTAGAGCGAATGGATGAGGAAAAAATAGTATGAAAGATATATAACGCAAGTGTTGACAGCGCCAGAAAGAGAGGGCGACTGCGGAAGACGTGACACGACCAGATTAACCAGATATTGGAAGATGGTCCCATTAAAAGCCTCAAGAACCGAAATAAAATGCATTTACTCTTGCATGCGAAGATGTATGAATGTGGATGAGGCGAGAGTTGTGTGTCAGGACAAGAGTGTGGCGCTGCACCTTTCTGTTTACCTCCACGAGGAAACGTGAGGAAACGTAAATAAGTAAGTAAGCAATTAAATATAAAAGTTGAGTTTAAAATGGCAGTTTTCGACACTGAAGCGAAATCAGAAAAGTAGAAAAATATAAATATATTTCCGATGCGACCCAATCCCCACATCTAAAGAAGGGATTAAGTTCACTATTTTACACTCTGTGTGTTAAACGCATCTGTAAGGCGGGGTTGTGAGGTACTCCTCCGGCGAGTAACAGAGCCATACAAATAGCCGGGCGGCCATAACCGCTGAGCGTAATGCGGGCCCAGCCATAAACACGTCTGAAAGAGTTCTCAAAAAGATGGCGTCCGACAATGCCCCATAATGAGCACAATTTGGCTCCGCGGCTCGGAGCGGTGCCAGCGACCGGCGCAATGCTCCTAGTCATATAATTGTGCAGTAAATTAATTACACATCCCGCCGCTGGGGGCGGGCGGGGTGGGCGGCCCCCAGGACCAACCGGATCCGAGGGAAGGCCGCTGCAGGAATTAACGGTGCAGATGTGCAGCTACTTTCTCGCAATAATGTGACCTAAGGTCTAAACACGTCATAGAAGAGATTGATGTAAAATTGTATCACAACCACTTTCAAAGTGTGTTAAAAAATTTCAAGAAAACAATGCTGGATTAATTTTATACATAAATATGTGGATCATAATAATGTTTATCATTTTATTTACAATTTTACTTATCTAAATACACATATTTTAATTATGTTTTGTGGATTGTTCCTAGTTTGTCAACACTAATGTAGGACAAGTTTGTAGAAGTTATACAATTAATATATTGGTGGGCGGAAGAAAGAAGATATAGAAAAATAGATGTGTCATAGAGACAAAAGCATTTTTTATAGGGGAATGTAGGTATAGAAAGAAGTCTTTTTGGAAAAAGAAAAACAGAACGAATTCAATACCTACTTTCTCGTATAAAAAATATTCAAAATATGCTTTCGTCTCTATGAGACATCTACAATATTTGGATTATATATTTTGATTTTTATATCGCTAGGATAAAATAACTATTAATAAATGATATATGCAAGGAAAGTGACCTTATTATGAATGTTAACAAGTCAAAAATCCGAGAGGGAAGAAAGTAAGACTAGTTGTAAAATACTAAATTAATGTTTGGAGTAAGAAGATGACTTTGTGTACACAAACTCATCTACTTACTCCAAAACATTTATGGTCCTATATATTTGGAAAGTATGTTCGACAGATGAGGGAAGGTTGAGAAAGATATCGAGAGGAGGGTGATTGCCGGGAATAAGGTGAACGGTGCCTTGAATGCAATAATTTCTAATAGAAATATGTCTACCGAGGCAAGACTAGTGGTACACAATGATCTGGGAATCTGGTACCAACACTGATGAACGGAAGTGAAGCCTGGAGCTGACAGAAGTGGAACGAAAATAGACAGAATGCGGTATAGATGAGATTGTATGTGTGGAAAATCCATTTTGGTGTAAATAATGCAGATGTTAGGAAAGAATGTAAAGCATGAAGAATGAAAAAAGGTCGAAAAGACGAAGCATGAACAGATTAACCAGATACTGGAGAACAGTCCTGTAAGGAGCCTCAAAAATCATCGAGCTAATATGCGAAGATATATGAATGTGGATGACGCGAAGGTTATGTATCAGGATTGGAGACTGTGGTGCTCTATCCTCTCTGCCTACATCTATGGGGAAACGGCGTGATGGTAAGTATATTTAATTATGAATATGTTTATATTAATGGATTCAAATAAAATTAATCTAAAAGTATTTAATAAGAGTTTAATGTTATTATAATTGTTATTCATGACGATCATTAAATTCGGTGAAAAGCATTAATTTAATAAAATATAAAATTACAATTAAACTCACATAGAGATAACAAACTTTATGTTTTTCACCCAATTTTTAATTTTTAGTATTCAAAGTGTGACGTTAATTGAAACGAAAGAGAAAGAAGCACCCGTTTCTTTTTAACTTTCGAACATTATACTTATTAGCGTGAAAAATACTTATACCTGACTGCATTCTCGGGTCACAAAGGGTAGGGTAGACCTCCGAAAATCGCGAACACTCGCATTGTAACGCTTTATAGAAAGATTCTTCCCTCTTATCGAGGGTGGCGCCTAAAATCGATTCAGTGCGGTTTGTATGAAAAATTGAAAAATGATATGATTTTCAAAAGGCCCTTTTAAAAGGTTTAAGAATAAACGATCATAGACATTGTTGAAAGTCAAGAATTTGATGTCTATAGAAATAATTTGAACATCTAACGAATTCGATGGTAATGGGAGTCAAGTTTAAAAAAAAAGACACGAAGACAAAAAAATCATTTGAAATGTACTTATTTAAAATGTGTTTTTTTATTTACATTTTTATAAAAAATTCGTTTAATTAAATAAAGATTAAACATTCACATGTAACTTAAGAAAAAACGATACACAAAAACTGATTTGAAATTTGATTTTGTGATTTTGTTAATTAAATAAATAAATAAATGTATTTATTATTTTCAAAAAAATGATTGAATCAAATCACAGATATACAGAAAAATAGTTATTACCGGGACTATTTTTTCTCCGTATCTGTAACACTGCACTCAGCTGGCAGATAGCTAAATTGATTAAGCTACAATGTCCTATATAGAATTTTAATTACATATCGTCCCTTCAAAGGTAAAACTCACTAAGTAATTGGAGTAGTTTTGAGATAATGAGGTTAATGTGTGATATTAAATGTGATATTAAAATTATTGAGTTTTATAATATAAAATGTGATATTAAAATTATTGAGTTTTACCACTAAATATCTAATAATAGATACGAAATATTCACTTAATAATTTATACCTGGAATAGAGATGGAAAAAATATGAATAACTAATTTTGGCCAATACTGCAGTTAGTGAGTTTTACCTCTAAAGGGACGATAAATGTGTTCAGTACACTCAAAATTCCTTCATGGTGTAGAATAATGGACTTTAAAAGTAAAAAATGAAGTCGTATCGATGAATTTAAGATGTGGTGTTGGTGTTGGAAACACGTGTGTGTCTACATTGTCTTCATACTACAATAACTAAAAATTAAGGAGAGACTCTCAACTAGTCTGAGATGAATCCTCCATTTTTTTGGACACCTTATCAGAGTAGAAGATAACCTAGAAAGCTTGCCATGGTGGGCCCGTCGAAGGTCGAAGAGGAAGAGGAAGATTCCCCACTCGATGGGGATTCCCCACCGACTAAGTGGAAATAGCTACAGAAACTTTTCTGATGACAGCGCTCACATTCATATAGTAGCAAAAATTGAAAATGATTTTTTTTACAAGATTTTTATCCACTTATTTGAGTTGTATTGGTCACGGTTGCTTGAATATTTTCGAATCATAATCGAGGCGAGAATCCACCTTTAAAGATTTTGCTACTAGCTACGAGACACCCTGTGTATAGGATGTCGGGAAAGATGGAGGAGAATAGTCTAAAGGGCGTGAGGTCATGAAGATCACATTCCTCAATCAAGAGAGACCGATTTGGACGATGAAGATATAGGTTTTCAAAGTGAGACTTCTATTTTTTTCATCTTTTAAATGAATTTTTTTCTAAAAAAGCTTTGACAAGGACGTGCTAGCTGGCGCCAGTTTATTTTATTTGTTTTAATTACGCGGAACTATGAATTTTCAATATTACAAATAAAGTGTGATTTCATTCAACTTAACATTAGGGCTGACGCCACACTACGCGTTTCTTCCATCTTTGACGTTACATTGAACGCCGCTACATTTATTTCCATACAAAATGCGCTTATCGAACATACTAAGCGGACCCTCGGTCGATCCGCTGGCGGAACGCTCGCTTCGGTGTCTGTTCGGTTCTCCGCCCGCGAAACTTACGTCAACGTAAAATCAGTGAAGTCGCATCTCGTGTTTTTAAGTGCAAGGCGCCACATTCGATGGTTCGTTCGCAGTGCGTACGCACGTGTATTTGTTGCAGACTGAATCTGCCGCGGAATATTGCAAGTGACTGCTAAATTCGGTTGCGGATTTGATGTATACGTGATATATACATATATATATATATATATATATATATATAGACATATATAGATATATATATATATACATATATATATATATATATATATAGTTATCAATATAGATATATATATATATAGATATGGACGAATCCTTGTGAAAGTCTAGTACACGATGTTGAAAGTCGTGAAATACTTCGCAGATAAATTGTAATTTTATTTAAAATAATTAATTCACCAAGAGCACACCGGTTGAGAGTTTGATATGTTAAATTATTTTCTTAAATATTTAAAATATATCAATAATTTTTTTTTATATTTATTTATTTACATAGATACATATGCCAAACTGCAAAGCAGTTTTACGGTTTACGTTCTGATACGCGTATTTATCGTATAAAACATACTCACATCAAATAAAATCTGAATACTTCAAGATAAAAAGTAAAATATAGATAAATTAACACTCAAAGGGCTCTTTTACTGTTATTAATGTCAACAGGTTTCATTTGTGAGAATCGACATTAATTTTCTTGTCCAGAAATATAATAAAATAATGAGTTTTGCTTTTATTATCGATGGATTTGGCATCAAAATTTTATTTATAATGATCATAAAAAAAAAGATTATTTATAATGATCATAAACATGAGTTTTATTTATGACAGCTGATGACGTCAAATTGACAAGTGAACAGTGAACGATTGACCATAGAAGCTAATATATGAAGTGAGCCAGAGACAAGCGAAATATTCTAGTAGGTACATACGAAGTGCGAATTACGGAAAAGGTTCCAGTTAATGTTTGTGTTCATTGAAAGTGAATTAAATTAATAAGAGGTTGAAGGATTGTAAGTGTTTTATTTGGAAACCACCAATGCAATCCCGTATTTAAATATAACCAAAACTATATTTAAATAGTTTTATGATTGAAATATATTTTACCTTACTTAACGCTTAATTTTACTTACTTGAACATAAAATATCTTAGAAGTCATACGCTATGAAATAATAAATAATCAAAATGGGATGCGTCATATCTCGATTAGAATTGAAAAAGTTAATAAAGACATGTATTCTTCGTTCGTTATGGTTATCAACAAATGATTTCATGGTTATTATTATGAATATGATAAATACTGTGTTTTATAAACATATCAATTTAAATTATAAAAATGTAATGATTAGGCGATATAAATTGAGTAGGTAATTTAACCACAGCGAATGTCGTATATTTTATTAAAGTTACCGAAAAATTTCTAAAAAAACACGATTTTCCATGGTATTAATAATGATTAGGAAATGAACCCAATCAGAATGAAATAACTTTCAATTAAGGTTTAATACATTTTTAAATTGAACTGTTAGAATCCATTACCATTTAAAATCCAATTTGCTTTCGAACCACGAAAAGCGTTCCAATATTTAATCCTTAACTGTTCATAAAAGTATGTTACCTCTTTTTATGGTGAAATTGGTATGATCGGAATTCGATTACGTCAATTTGTTTTACAGGGATGGAGTGTGATAGAAAGCGTTAGGGAGAAGTACTCTAATTATAATATCATAAAAGTTGATACTAAATATCAGGATAGTAAAATCAGGTTTTTAATACTGATCAAAGTGATTTTAAATTGTATTTTTATTTATAAAATTATGCAGCTATTTTTTCGGTTTATAAATAAGTAAAAAAAATTGTGGATATATCATAATTAGGAATACTAATCAAAGAAGCTGCTATTTCATTTTATAGCCAATTTCTTGGCGATAAAATGAAAAACAATCAATAACATATGTAAAATAGTTTTTTTTTTTACAAAAAACAAACAATTTTACATACAATATTTTTTTACATGTTACTTACATTAGGTCCTTACATATGAAATTGGCGTTTTGCCGTACTGGCAAATTTGATCTCAAATATCTTCTCTTTGGTTAGGAATTCCAAATCCAAATTTATACAGCTATTTACTCATGTATTTGTGTTTTGAAAATTATAATTCATTGTTTTTTCCTCAATTGTTTATTTCTTTGCGTCACTCAGTTTACAAAATGAAAAACTTGAAATATCGCGTTATTTACGAGTACGAGTTTCAACGTGGCACCAGTGCTGCAGAAACGGCTCGAAGGATTAATGATGTGTATGGCGACGGTGCCGCAAAAGAAAACACAGTGCGTTTTTGGTTCCAACGTTTTCGTTCTGGAAATTTCGACCTGCAGAACAAGCCCCGTGGACGGCCGGAGATCAAAGTTGATAATGAAGAATTAATGGCTATTGTGGAAGCGGATCCATCGCAAACCACATCCGAGTTAGCTGCAGGCTGCGGTGTTAGTGATAAAACTGTTTTAATCCACTTGAAGCAAATTGGTAAGGTGAAAAAGCTTGAAAGGTGGGTACCTCACGAATTGAGTGAAGCAAATCAACAAACGCGCGTTGACTGCTGCGTTGCATTACTCAACCGGCACAATAATGAAGGGATTTTAAATCGAATCATTACCTGTGATGAAAAGTGGATCCTGTACGATAATCGGAAGCGCTCATCGCAATGGCTGAACCCTGCCGAACCAGCCAAACCATGCCCCAAGCGAAAATTGACTCCAAAAAAGTTACTTGTGAGCGTTTGGTGGACTAGTGCTGGTGTCGTTTACTACAGCTTTCTTAAATCTGGCCAGACGATTACGGCAGATGTCTATTGTCAGCAACTGCAAACCATGATGGAAAAGCTAGCTGCTAAACAACCGATGCTGGTTAATCGCTCTAGGCCACTGCTGCTTCGTGATAACGCTAGACCACACACTGCACAACAGACGGCTACCAAATTAGAGGAGCTTCAATTGGAATGTCTAAGACATCCACCTTACTCTCCGGACCTTGCCCCAACAGATTACCATTTTTTTTCGAAATTTGGATAACTTCTTGCAAAGGAAAAAATTCAACTCCGATGGGGCAGTCCAAACCGCCTTCAAAGATTTTATTGATTCCCGTCCGAATGGTTTTTTTAGTAAAGGGATCGATGAACTACCTATGAGATGGCAAAAGTGCATAGATAGCAATGGTACATACTTTGATTAAATAAATATATTATAATTAAAAAAAATCGGCTTTATGTTCCTCCCATACTAAACGCCAATTTCATATGTAAGGACCTAATAATTCTAGTATGTCAAGTTTAAATATAATAATAAGAAAGAAAATATATAGTTTTCTGGTTTGTTTTCGCTTCTAATTAAACTGGTACAGAACGACCCATTCTGTGGAAAATATTTTCAAAATCTATTTTACGTTCTTTTTTTATACACATTGCAGGTGGAAATAAAATAACCTGAATTTTTTCATAACGATTATCATTATTAAAAACAGATATTGTAAATGTTATTCTACAAAAGGATTTTATTCAGAATAATAGCAATACTCCGTCAATAAATATTTAAAATATTTAAAAAAATTCGTTCAATCCTTTCACATTAACTTTCACCCATATAGTATACTTGATATAAATTATGTATCAAGTATGCGGCCAAGCTAAATTCCATGAAAATTATGCCAAAGTTTATTTCTAAAAAAAGTAACTCATACAAACCAAGTTTTTACAATACTCCCTTTCGTGTCTACCATATGCGCCGGAATCTCCATACAACTTACTGATTTGTATGAAAAAACCATTAAAAATTTGAAAAATCCAAAATTATACTATAATTATCTTTTTTTTGTTAATGAAATTTGATAGACGTTCTTGATCGTCGCCACGAGTCTACTTGCAAAGTTTCAGCTCGATTGGATTGCGGAAAAAGAGTTAAAAATCGATCCAAAGTTTTTTCGTCAGACAAGCAGACGCCACGAGTTAAACAAAAAATACAATTTTTTATTTTTCTCCACTCCTTGTATTCTCCACTACTAGATGTTTCGAAAATGTCCATTTCCTTCTTCAGGAGAGTGTAAACTAAAGGGAGTAGGAGTGTGTGTCTGGTGTATTGATTACGGGTCCAGTGGAATATTTGATTATTGATGACGTTATTTTGTATATTTAAAGTTTTATGAATTTAAAGTGTTTCTAAATTATTTTATAGGATGTTAACATTTAGTTAACATACTCTGAAAAGTTATTTTAAGTAAAACACCTTTTGCGTTCTTTAAATCTACCTGTTTGACAAAAATATTTTAAAATTTCTGACACACACTCCTAAATACTTCAGTCTGCACTTATTTAAAGAAAGATACGAACGTTTTCAAAACGTAAAGTAGCGATATATTCAAGTAAAAGTAGTGAAAAAAATAGTGTTTTCATTCAAAATTAATTTATTGTAAATTAAAATAAGTCAAATGTGAATATCGTATTGTACACACCCTTGTGTGCCGTATGAAATAAAACACCATATTTATTAAAGTTTAAACTGACTGCTAAAATTATTGTAATGTCAATTTTTTTGACAGCTCCCAAACAGCCGATGAATGACGTATTCATCGCACGGCTTTAACTTGTCGCGCGATAATATAGCGGGGTTTCGTACCGCGGGCCCGGAGTTTTGCACCCGGGCTCCCCCAACAACACGGCATTCTGTCCGCAACGGCGCTAACGACCCATTCACATCGCAAGATAGCGGATAACGGCTTTGTATCGGGCGATGTGAATGTGCTAATAAATAATGTAAATTTTGTCAATGGCAAAGTTTCCGCTCATAATGTTTGGGCTAACCGGCACGTGAGGGGTGCTTGCAACAAATTTTCGTACAACCGATATTTTCCGATTTAAGGGGTTGTTAGACCACTCCGGTCTTTGGGTAGAAATATAATGATTTTTTGCAAATAGACGATTATGATTGTTAAGTATAAGAACAAAGACTGTTTTTGTTATAGGAGTGAGTCGCTGAAAACTCCTGCTGATTCGTCAAATGTAAGAGTTGTTGATGGTCCGAATGTAGAAATAGGAATGAATTCTGATTTTTCTACCTCCACATTTATTTTCTGTTAGAATACCTTGTGGCCTGGCTTGAGTGGGTATTTACACAATTTTACCCAGCTCCATATATTTATTTATCAAAAAATGGTAATGCACTGGCGACATCGGTACCGTGCCAAAGTTGCCTCATCATAAAGGATAAATATCATGTAAAATATAACCATAAGCCCTTTTAGGGCTGATTTATAAACTCTGTTTGTAACAATTATCATCATCATCTATATCCCTTTATCCTAGTAGGGATAGAGGTCCAAAACTCAACAAGGTTCTTCTATATTCCCCTGTCTGTGCAGCTTCCGTACGTGTAAATCAGTACAAACCCATTCTGTTTTCGAATACTTTTTTCTGTTATTTCTTCCAGCTAAATTTGGGATGACTTACCCCTTTTCCGGTGATGTCAAGAGGATACTTCTGAGTACTCGTTCTTTTGACTTCAAAGCCGTTTAAGCATGTTTAAGCCACTTAATTTGTGATTTTTCTATGCATAGGAGTAGGGGCTCCATGCCGATATAACGCGCTTCTCATTTTGTCTCCCGCAACTCCCTTATCTTATCTCTCAAGCCTGCATTCTTACTCTCATTCTCTATTTAAGGACCCATATTTGATTGCCACGATTTATAATTTTTAATTTGTTTAGTGGCACAAATTATTATTTTCCCGTTAAAATTTTGAAAATATAAAAATTGCCGCATACTGTCCATTCCCGTGGAGCTCCTCCACCGTGACTGAAATGCAACGTTCTCCAGTGTGCGTTTGTTCGAGATAGAAAATAATATCATTTACGCATTTAAAAATGAAATATCTTAAACACAGAATACGGATTTTCAATTCGATAAAGCTATTTGTTTTAAATTGCTTGCATTTTTTCCAAATCGCATTTGCTTTATTTTAGATATTGCATTTCTCAATAAGTAATTGACCTCCATTTTCATCTCGAACAATCTTGAAGGAAATATGTTTTATTTTCTTTGAAAAAATTTCCTGTTGTGAATTTATTCAATTTCTTCAACCTAAAATAGGAATCTTTATTACGAAATATTAATTTTAGATCGTCTTATATTTCACTGAAAACGCTGAAGAAAATTCATTTTCACAAGTATGAAATTAAACAATTGAAGTCCTTACAAACTGAATAAAAAAATACTGTAAAACGTTGAAGAAAGAAAAACAGCTGAAACATTCACAAATCATTTACTCAAAGCAAGTCTCTAATACCTACATTCAAATAAATTAATTCATAAAAAATTGAAGATTCTATCGAAAACTTGAAATTAAAGCGGAAACTCAAATCCATAAAATGAATGAGGACGCTGCCAGGATATTCAATACACTGAGCAAAATCATCAACAGTATTAAAAAACATGAAATTAAAACATTACGGATTGGTGTGCCAAAACCAAACAAAAACTTTATCGCTAAAAGTTATATTCGACAATTCATAACAGGCTATATCTATCGTTAAAAAAAGAGATATCTGTCTTATATGATTAGTTAATTGTTTATTTTGTTGGGAGTTAAATAAATAAATAAACAAGCTTTATTATTTAATAAACAAGAAAATTTAAATAATTTTGTTTCTCACTAGATTTAATCCCACATTTTTCGAAATAATTTTTTTGTTAAAAATCGAAAAATCGCGGAATTATTATTCGTACATTTGACAATGATTAATTACTACATAGCTAATTTATGTAATAAATATTTTTTGCTAGTAAGTAACTGTATTATATGAGATATAAGTATATTGACATTTAAACGATTATTTGAATATGTTTTTCCGGCACTATTTATTTACTTTTCCAATTTTGAAATAAAAAAAAAGAAACGTTGAAATTATTTGTGATATGCCGGTGATTCTTACATCACAAACCGGTACTATGATCGAAAACGTCACTAAAATATTTAGAGCCCTGTTGTTTGTTGTATACGGAGGTACGATTTGTGTTTTTGATAGGTACATGTACTGACTCGACAAAACATTCTTCATCCCTCAAACTTAGCAACACAGTATATTTCATCCCCACACAAGCCGATGTCAAGAGTTGAGCTCCAAATCAAAAACTATCGCCAAAAGGGTCTCGATAAGACGTATCTTTCTGCATAACTTTTCTCCGCGGCAATCTTCCCGGCTTCTTTTCCGTATGTGACATTTGAACTGTCAACACGCATCTCAAACACACACGACAAACAGGAATGGCGGACGCGAACGTGAATTTTCCGCGCTCAAAAATCAACTTACGCATTCCGATTTTCGGAAACAAATTTGAATTTCACTTGTTCGACGAGCGGGCAAAAATATATTTTCCTTTATGGCGATACGTTATTTCGAATTTTACGGCAAAAAAGAAATACAAGCACGTCACGTATTTCTTCCGATATTCAGGCATTATTTCCATGTCCTCACGCACCTGTTACAGAAGTAACATATTCCGAAGCATATTGAAATCAGGTATTTTTCTAACTGGAAAATGTTTTTCTGTACGTTTCGCTTTATGTATTTTTTTACTCCGCGCACTACTGCTACAAAAGCGTGCGTTCTGAAATATCTCCGATGTAAATGTTACATTTTTTTCAATATCACCAATTTTACGGAACACAACATTATTTATTGTTTTAAGAAACTTCTTAATTTCCTAAGATGTAACACAAAGAATTACATTACAATGTGTGTGTATGTGTGTGTGTCTAGAAAATAACGTATTGCCAACATTACCAGTGGCGGCGCAAATAAAGAGTACAGTAAGTCACAATTGCGTGCGGCTCTGCCCTCCAGTAATTAAAACCAGGAGCAACAGATAAATCTATCATTGAAATGCAATACAAGAACAAAAATAATGAATGAACTATAAATAGAATCAGAGAATAATATTATTAAAAGTTTTGATTTAAACACTTAAAATTAGGCACAGATTATTGTCCAAATACTTTAATAATAAAATGAAACTAAATAAGGACTTTCATTCATTCAATAAAAGAAATGGTGATTATGTAAGACTATAGGAGAAAAACAAAAAGACCCGTCACACACAAATGAATAAAACATAATAAAGTAAATATAGGAACTTTAATTATAGTGCAAAAAGTTTGTTAAGAAAAACTTAAAAAGATTGTTGTGTAAATGAGGAAGACTCTTGAGGAGGCCTACCAGGGGTTGTAGAACCAAGAGTGATGATAATGATTGTTATGTGTGTTTTATATATTTATATTCTCACAATATTTTTTATTTTTAATCATGAATTAAAAACTAAATAAATATTGAAAATAAATATAAAAATAAATTGATAAACATTTACGAATATTTAATACGTAGCATCATTCACTTTTCCACTGTTCTACAAACTATCACATTGAACTGTTCTCTAGAGGTATTACTTTAGAAAATAATTTCACTTTCACAATAAACCTAACCTAACCTAACCTAACCTAATCTAACCTAACCTAACCTAACCTTACCTAACCTAACCTAACCTAACTAATTTACTAGATTTCAAGAGGTGCTTGGGTGAATTTATTTTACAAACAAGACAGTTTTGAGATGTGGAAGCAATTCTCAGATTGAATTTTGTGTGGTATATTTAATTCTTATTCATATCTACATATATTTTATTCCCACTAATTACATTACTATATTTATTAGAAATAATCATGTTTTAATTTTTACAAGATTATTTATAAATGTCCTTAGGTTTTCACGGCCGTTCAGAATCTTCTGTGTATAGTTTTCTGGGATATTCTGCCGTGTGTGTGTGACCTCTCTGGCCAACGTTTCGGATCCCATTGCAGGGTCCATCATCAGGGCTGATGATGGACCCTGCAATGGGATCCGAAACGTTGGCCAGAGAGGTCACACACACACGGCAGAATATCCCAGAAAACTATACACAGAAGATTATTTATTTTCCTGCAAATACCGCCAGAGAAGTAATTTCACAACCACGTAATTCTTTTAAAAAAAAATTAAATAACTTCGATGCAAAATATCGGTTTCTTTTCAAAATATCATAGAAAAACGATGTAAAAACAGGGATATTATAATACATGATAATCTGTAGATACGTTTTGAAGATGTTCGAAATAGAACAGAGGAGGAGACACAGTACTTTTCCTAATATGTTGTGTCGTGAATAATTATATATTATATGCTGAGAGCATACGAAGGATACGTACACAGTTTTGAGGGGAATGTGATGACGTAACGTTGTATTTAATATTTATACCCGGTATGAATTTAAGCAAGGGGATATCTACAGACTGGGAAAGGAGGCTTCCTAGGAGAGTGGGTATGGCGATGGGGATCTGGAAAGGTCGCGAGGCGGTCACCATGATAGACAGCAGAGATGTTTATCGTTATGAAGTGAAAAAAAAACTATTTAACCCTCTGTATACCGCGGCATAAAATATCCTACTTACTATTAATGGCATTGAAATAGTCAATGTATATTTTCTTTATACAGGATTATTTGGAAAACATTAATCACCTCACAGGACTATACTCCTGCTTTAATTATCAGTCGAAAATGTTCGAGCAACCATGACTTAATATCAATAGTTATGGAAATATGCAACTAAGATTGCATTTTTTCAACATTTCTCAATTATTTTTTGTAAAACGTTTGACAATACGGTAACTTATATCGAATAGGAAAAATTTATTCATTTTAATAAAAGTAAAATAAAATAATAAAAATCTTCTCACTGCAATTGAAAAACATTCCAATAAGAATTTCTGCAGGGTTTTTATCATTTTATTTCACTTGTATTGAAACAAGTGAATTTTTCGTAATCGATTTAAGTTACAGTAATAAGAGTTCAACTTTTTGTTAAAAATAAGCAGAAATATTAAAAAAAAAAATCAAATTTTGATGTCGCATATCTCCATAACTACTGATATTAAGTCATGGTTGCCTGAAAATTTTCGACTCTTTATTAAAGCAGGAATATAGTCCTGCGAAGTTATTAAGGTTTTCCAAATAAACCTGTTTACTAAGCGTTTTTAATGAATAATGGATAATTAAAATAATAAGACATATTTCCATTATTTAATCATTATAATGCATCCATCAAGACCCAAATAATCTCGATCTCATAATTTATCTTCCTTCAATTAATTAATAATAGAGAGATTTATAAATTATATCCTAGTACTATGAAATTAATGTATGGTCTATTTTTCTCTTACTTTATTTATTATCAAAGCTAAGATGTAAAGACTAAATTTTATATCAGATCGAATTATATTTTTTACATGGATTGTTTGGTATATTTGGTTTTCTACTTGTTATTTCTTAGAGTAAATGTTTTTTATGATAAACCAATTTATGAATGTAATTTTATACGTATTAACAAAAATATTACAGATTTAAATGGCCCCGTAGATCCATGTTACTCCAAAGAAAAGGAAAGGATAAATAGGAAGTTCTATTAGGAATAAGGAGGAATTCGTAGTCGGGAGTAATGTAGATAATGTGTAGTTATTTTTTAATACAAGTCTTCTTTATTAAAATTAAAAAAATTAAAATGCAGCCTCATGTTAAATATCTTCATTTTTCAAAAAATAGTAATCCCTTTGAGTAACTTTTCGATTAATAAATGTATTTTTCTGACAGATATCCCTGAACTATGATGATGAGACGAGAGTAATTTTTTTAGATTAAATATTAACAAAAACTGTTTTAGATGAAAAATTTTATTTTTGCTTCTGACATGGCAATTTCCAGCTCCGACAAAATTAATATTTTTTTCATATATAATTATTTAAAAATATATTTTAACGGTAAACTCTAATTTATATTTATAAATATTTTTATCCAGGCTGCCGGCTGCAGGCTGAGATGAGTTTTCTAAGTGGGGTAGCGGGAGTCGCACTGATGGACAGAGTGAGAAGTGCTGACATAAGGCACACACTCGGCATCGAGTCCCTACTCCTACGCATAGAAAATCGCAAATGAGGTGGCTTGGACATGTGCTAAGAATGCCATAGAAACGAATACCAAGAAGAATCCTCTTTGCAACCCCGGACGGATGACGGCCGGCGGATCGTCCCAGATTAAGCAGAAAGAAGACAAGGGAATGAAGATGATGATATATATATATATATATATATATATATATATGAATATAGCCGAAGCAAAACTAACTTGCCAAGTTTGACTCCTGGTGTTAACTTTATATATTTGTGATAGATATTTTTGAAGTTATACTCTTTAGGCGCGTTGGAGATGAATTTTTAATTTTGCGACAAAATGCGCGCGCATCATGCGACATGATTTCTCACACCACTGAGTTTTTTCATTCTCATCTGTTTTTAACTTAACTACCGCCATCTGGCAAAATTTTCCCAATGGATTTTGACCTCGGTATCTGCAAAGCTCGACAGATGTCGCTGCTGCGCTAAATGACGTTCATCTCTTTTCCAATGTAGAGCAGGAATCTGTTATGTGCGGATATCTCTTTATTTGTCAGTTTTTGCGGCTGATGCGTTTTGCGCGTCCTCGCGTTCTAATAGTTCTACAATTTTTTGTACTTAAAATTTATGTACGCTAAAGGTGAACTTCTAAAACGCATAAATAAGCACATGCACCCAAAAAAATTTCATGTACAATCTAGGTAACTAATCTTATTTATGTTTGATTTCATTTTGTTTAACTACATATACGTGTATTATAAATATTATAATTTATCTTTTATTTGTTAAATATTAATATTGTAATACATAGTGGATTCAAGTCTTTGAGTGTTTGAGAAACAGCTGAAATACATATATATATATATATATATACACACATTCATACATCTTCTATTTCATACATAGTCTATTTTCATCCCTTTTTTGTCAATTCTAGGCTTCACTTCCAAACATCAGATTTAGCACTAGAACGCCATTATGTACCACTAGTCTTGCTTTTTCTCTTCTCTTTGTTACATATTTCACTATGTTGTGAAGATATAATTAAAGTTTTCATAATATAATCGATAAAAGATATTCCGAGTTCTCGGTAGTAACAGCTAGTTTATTTTACTATCAACCATTTTTATAATCGCAAAGAAATATGTTTTCATAAACAATAAGGATAAAAAATAAGTTTATTAGCGCTGATTTGTTAAAAACGCCTTCAAAGAACTGCAAAAACAAGCATCCAATTAACCTGATAATTTGATAACGAAGCCTAACGAAGTTATGTAAGACCTTTTCGAAACATAAAAGAGAATTAAGGATCTGTAGTGTCAGCCCCGATTGGCTGGACCCAAAGGCTGGGGACACGGAGTACAGATACAGAGAAGTGTAATTAAAAATAAGAGTTTCTCCCAACCGACACTATATACAACAGAACCAACACTGTATAAATATATAGATAAATATCAGTGGCTCTTCAACTGTTCAGTTTTTATGCTACATTAATTATCTTGTCTCTTTTGCACAGGAAAAGATATTTAATTGATAAAGATAGATAGAAATACATACTAGAAAATTGGTGATAATACAATTCAAGACATATATACACACATGCAAGAAGCTTTACTTTAAAAAATATATCACATTATCTGCTACATAGACTCTGACTTCTACCTCCTAACCCTTTCCCTCACATCCATACTCCTGTGTTTCTATCAAATCTCATTAACTTTCTTAATTTATTACCATTATTTTACTTTAAAATTGTTTGTTGATTACTATAATATATATTCTCTTATCCTACATAGTACTTAATTTACTACGCCATAAACATATGTGAATCATTTAATTGGTTTGTGCAATGTACACTGTGTTCTAACATTATAAGATTAAAACTGTAAAGATTCCTTGGTTAAAAAAAAAAATTAAAAATAAAAAGGCATAATAAATACGATATAAAATCGAGTTCAAGTTCCTTATATCCACAGATTACAGATCCCTGTTCTATATCGGAATAGAGATGGATGTAATTTAGCGCAGCAGCGATATCTATGGAGCTTTGCGGATATCGAGAATTAGAAACATCGGGAAGGTATCGCCAGATGGAGGTAGTAAAGTTAAAAACAGATTTGAATAAAATATCAGGTGTGAGAAATTCAGTCGCATGATGCGGGCGCATTTTGTCGCAAAATTAAAAATTACGAAAACATAACTCGCTGTTCACAAAATTAATATCGAATCTTTGGTCATCAGAGATAAACATTTAATTGTATTTTTTTAATTTATTCTTTATTTATGAAATCCATATTTGCATTGACATGTATTTACTCCCTTTATATTAACTCGTAGCGTTTGTCTGTTTGTTTCTTTGACGCAAAAACTTTGGATCGATTTTAACCCTTTTCCCGTGATCCAATCGAGCTGAAACTTTGCAAGCAGACTCGTCAAGAAGATCTATCCAATTTTCGTTAAAAAAAATTTAATAATTATAATATAATTTTGGATTTTTAGAAATTTTTAATGGTTTTTTCATACAACTTACTCAGATGTATGAAAATATTTCGCATCTGGTAGACACTAAACCTAACTATAGTATAATATTGTATTTTTGGAATTTTTTTATTACTCCCTTTCGTAGCGTCGCCCGACCGAAGCCCAATGCGTAGGTTGATCGCCAAACCAGTTTCCACTAGTAAATGAGAAAGGGAGTATAATAAAAACTTCGTTTTTGTGGGTTAGTTTTTTAAAAATTTAAATGCACTGTCACGGAATATGGCTGTGCGTAACATGCAAGTGCAGGATAAGCAGAGATACAGGATGTTGAATTAATACCCAGGATTCATAATGTCGGTTTATTGATGCAAAGGTTATAATGATGTTTGTCACGGAGTACAATGTTAAGAGTGTGTTGCGTTGGCGGTGGCCTGTTGGAAAGCCTGTTGGATTTTGCGAATGGTTTCCACTTGGGTGAGACTCAGATCGACTCAGAGATTGCCAGCGGCCGACGCTTTCTGCGGGTCGAAAAAATTCGCGCATGCGCATGAACATCCCTTACATGTCTCTATTAAAGGGCATTACCCATGCTTAATTTGTTTGGGCGCAAAAAATTAAGGTCCAATATTATTTGTACCTCGTTTGTTTGTAAATATTGGCTAAAATCATCCTCCATGTTCAATTTAAAAACATTGGAGTTAATAAACTTTATTATTCAAAGAAAGAGATAAAAATAAAAAGAAGCTGTTAAAAATAATCACATTTTTTATTAACACAAAAAGTCACTAGACATGAATTTAACTAGAGCACTGTTTTTAAATTTACAGTCAATAAATGTTTCTGCAATAATTCACACGCTTATTCACTGTTCGTTATAGAATCTTCGCTTCACTTTTACCGATGCAAGTTACTTAAATCGCTCAGATCCGCACGAGAAAACTTTTCGTTTATCGGTAGGTACTCGCGCCGAATATTTGTTACTAGGTTAAACACGCTTGGTCACACTGCTTGGCATCGGTTTTTATCGCTGGGAATTTCGTGCACGTCAAACGTCAAAAAACGATTGTTGCACAGTATCCGATAGTTCCCCTTTTATAGATAAATGTCGCCTCACGATGGTTCCAGAATCTATGAGGATAACCCAGTTGTTTTCAGAGTCGTGAAGCATTACAGAGATAGATCTAATTCTACCATTTTGTAACAATATTTAAAAAGTGTGTTCTTATTGGTTTAATGCTTGTTAATTGTCTCTGTCTTGGACACCGATTAGAGGATGTCTGTTTGTGATTCCATTTGCTTGTTTATTATAAAAAAATCCGTATATATATAAATATATATATATATATATAATAGGACTTTTTGCGGATTTTTCGAACTACGCAACCCTTTTCATCATTTTATATAATATGGTCAGAGTAGATATTTAATGCGTACATTAAGAGCCCTCCACCACCAGGTGGCCCCTTCAAAACTGAAAATCCACTAACCGAACAGGCGAATAAAACTTTCATCTCGCGAGTACAACTTTACCCGACGAGAAGGAGGCAAAAGGAATGAGTAGTTGCCCTGTTTCAAAAGAGTTTGCGTGTTTTTAAATTGCACCTTTCATCCTTGTACTGCATAAAAGTGGCTAGTAAGTCTGCGAAACTGCAATCTCGTTTAAAGTTCGGAACACGGCTTTCCCAAAGGAATCTGCTTACGTCACAGGTACCATCTAACAACACGTGGACGGGTCGATGAGTTCACCTGTCTGGCGGAGTATTTCTGAGATTTTACTGGACATAGTCAAAAAAATAAACGACGCATCACGTGATTATGTGTGAGCCACTTTTTGTCTGAAAAAGTGGAGCAGATATTCAAACAGAAAAACCGTCCAGGTGCCCGCATCAGATGGCCGATTTAAAAAATCACTAAATGCATATCTCCACAACAGAGATATTTTCGTAATAATATGTCACTCAGCTCTTGAAATATAATATGATATGAGTAGCTTCTTAGTGTAACGGTTATAACACTCGCCTAGTGATCTGGTGTTTGGTGTTATATTTAAGATAATCACGGGTAGAAGATGACAATTATTTTCTGGGGGAACCCGCGTCAAATAGTCCTAAAAAGAACATTTACACTCCCGACGTTTAGAATACATAGCGCTATTCATTCTCAAGGGTCTTCTATTTTAAATCCTGCCCAAAACCGGACGAGTAAACCCGACTGTTCGGGGCAAGAACCAAAACAAAAGTGAGTTAAAAATCCTAATAGGTGCTAAAAATTATTGTTTTATTTATTTATTTAATAGAGGACTTTTTGAACGGGAAATGACTTTACTAATTGGATTAAATATATATTTCAGCTTTCTCTAAACACTCGAAGAATTTAATACAATATGTATTATAAATTTAAAAAAAAGATAATTTATAATATTTATAATATACATATGGGTAGTTAAACAAAATGAAATCAAAAATAAATAAGATTAGTTTTTTAGATTTTCATATAACATACATAGAACTTTCAAAAAATTGATAATGTATGGATGTACTTACGATGGAATTGGTGAACAATGCATTGTGTAAAGTGTAAAGTCACTTAAGCCGGTTAATATAGATCGTAAGCCCTGGGCTATCCGATAGAAGGCCCACCATAGATGTTTCTCATATAAGTCGTTTCATCTCTATGATTTATAACTTCTATAATTTAGCTTAATTAGAACCGGGATGATTGTTGTAAAAAGATTTGTTACGGGAATTTTAAAAATTTTATTTTATTTTTGTAAGTATGAATTTAGACACAAAAATGTATCGAATTTGTTGCAAAAATAGGATAAAAGTTAAGGAATATTTTTGGCCATGGGCGTGTATCGAAATTGGCGCATGTTCCGCAGCCGCGGGACTCCGTGATTTAATTACGATCTCGCTGTCCCTACAAGCCGTGCGGACCGCGCGCCCCTCCCGTGATAGATTTTCACCCTAAATACACCCCGAGTCCTCTCTATATTCCACATATTTATTTGCGGGTAGAAAAATACGTGGAAAATGTTCCCGAATTGTTTCACTGCAAAAATGTCGCAGCTGAGGGGAACCGCAAGCAGTGTGTAATTAGATAAAATAAGTGTAATTTCGTAAACACTAAATCAATTTTGAGGAAGAACAATAAAATAACAGGAAATAAAACCATAATAGTTGTCTGTCCGTCCTTTCATTTATGTATCTATCTGTCTGTCTGTCTGTCCCCGTAATTTCGAACTCGCGGCTAAAAACGAAATTAAACGGCCCGAGAAGGGGCTTGAACTTCTGGCCAGCAAATCCCATGATAACGGCGATGTTGCTACCGCCGAGCCTGCGTTAGGGATGGATAGGAAAGTATTATCAGAGTGCTGAACGGAGTGGAAGGCCATGATGAGATAGAAAGTTGAATTTAAATTGCAGGTACTGAGGTGAGCGAAGATTGAAAAGGACTGTATAAAGCAGAGATAAATTCTAGTAATTAAATTCTATTTCATTATTTCAAAATGGTTAATATATTGTCACGAGATTACGAAATCGAGAGAATCAGCACATAATCGAGGATTTCTCAAAGGTTTGAATCACTATAAGATTTTGGAAAACTCTAGGGGTCTGTAGAAAGCGCAAGTATATACGTGAAAGTTCCAGAAATCGAAAAATTTATATAAATACACAACATCGAACGTCAAGTCAGTCAAAAACCACAGATAAGCGAACGCGTGAGTTTTAGCAAAGCCATACAGATAGCGAGGAATAAGAAAAAATAGACAACTAGGGAATAAAGTGTACAAAAGTGCGAAAAAAATTACATATATTAAATAAAAATTAAATTTAAGTATTTCAATAACATCCCACCGCACCGCCGCAAATCCATGACAAAATCGTTATACATTTATTTTCAAGTGATCAGTTTAACCAAGATAGCAAATTAAAGTTGAAAAATATTTTTTTCTCTCGACTAAATATGAATCCATGAGCCTTAATAAGATAGTCCTATTGTCTTAAAGTTCATTTGGAAATTATTACTAACAATTTCTTGAAGCCATGCTTTTGATAAAGAGACCATGGAGTTATCTACAATGAACAAGAAGAAAGAAGAGAACCGATTATATTTAATAACATCATCACATCTGTCAAGTAAATAAAAGAGTCAAAGATGAATTTTTATAATGAATTGTTAACGTGGTTAAAAATCAAAGAATTAACACAGTTTTATAAAGCGTCAACATTTATTTAAATATTATGAATGATATAACTGTCATCAATGATATAATAAACTGTAGATACGTTACAAGCGTGAAATTTTGGCAAATCAAAAGTAAGTCATTCGTTATCGAACGGACCTTCGTTGTGATCAGAAGCGACGCTACGCGGAAAAAGGAACAGAGTATCGTACACTATTATAAGAATGAGTATGTTATTTTAGTCACCGTGACTTCGAATTACCTGATTTTTCTGTCTACACGCAGAGCGTTTGTGTGCCGTGATTTGTTGTCTCTTTCAATTAAAAATTTGCTACATATGAAAGCCGGCTAGTATGGGAATAACGTGTCTATATTATAATACGTCAATGACTGCCAAATATATTTTTACTAATATTATTATAGCCTTAATACGAAACAAAATATAAATTATAATTAAAGAATATCTGTGTTCACTCATTCACAGAGGATGTGCAGTGGATATTGACCATATAATAGGTGTGGTATGAATTTTATGAATGACATTTAGATCCATTACAGGAATCTTGTGTGACCCGAAAATGCCTATAAAACTTAAAAATAAGATAAACCAGACTATTGTTAGATCCGCCAAAATGTATGGTTCCAAATGCTGCACTATATACAACTCCTACTCTAGGCAACTTGAAACAACAGAAATGAGTAACACTAAAATATAGGATTAAAAGTTTACGCATTCGTGGTAGCCTGGGCGTCACGGATATAAACAGTAAGCTGAAGGACCATATGGTGAAGCATGCAATGTCGATGGAGCTTCATCGATAGTCATCCAGAGGAAGATCAAAGAACTCCTGGATGACTCAAGGCTCCAAAATCCTACAGAGAAACGGCCTGGATAAAAGCGATACCCAGAACCAGAGAAGGTAGTGCAAGGAAGAAGAAGAAGAAATATAATTATTTTTAACATATTTTTTGTAATTACTCAAGAAAACGAGTATTTTTCCCATTTGCGAAAAGGAATCGCTAATAATGTGGTAATAATTCGTATGAATATATTGTAAAAAAAAGTTCATTTAACATTTAGTATACATTAGTGTAAATTTAGTGCATATAGTACAGTATAATAACATTTATATAATGATATAATAAAGATGACGTCACAGCGAATATATCCGTCGCTATGCCGTGGCGGAGAGCTGTCAAACGCTGAATATATCAGTCGCTAAGCATATAATTAAATAAGCACATTATTATTCTGTAGTAATTAGAGTTGACCTATTGTATTGCATCATTAATTTGGTTTTATTTACGATATTTAACGGTATTAATTAAAAATCGATAAATTATTATAATGTCCAATATTTACTATTCAACTTTAATTGGTGCAGAGATTAAACTTTTCAATCAGATTGAACATTCATCGAAATTAATTAAATAATTGAGGACCAGCGGGCTGATTGCATTTTAGAACGATATATAATTGAATCAATTATTATGTCTCGCAAACAGCACAAGCCTCGAAATGAAAATATTTGGTATAAAATGCAAAACGAGTTTTCGATTTATGGGATTTCTGGCTGGTGAGCTCACTGCAGGAAAATATGATAACAATAATCAATCATTTTTATTGTTTGCAGAAACTGCAGTTAATGACTGTATAAATATAATTTGTTTTTTTAGAGATAAAGAAATTTAAAACGAAATAAAACACATAAAAATCGTGATTACAGCCGCGGTTTTGGCAGTATTGGAAAGATATTTTTTTTGGCAATTAGTATTTATATATTAATACTGTAACAAGGCTAAAAAGAATCCCGCACTCATGTCAAGTGACAGTTGTTTGAAATGATTACAACACTACCAAAGATTCCAGAACGACCTGGCATAATACACGGCTTACGAGAAATATCTCCGAAAGTCTGGAAACCGCGAGGAAGTTCTCGTTAATGCTGGAAACGTCTGGGAATTTTGATATCAGCATAGCGAATATAAATACGGCACACGGGAGTAAGGATAAGTCAGTTGTTGTTTGAACGCGGTTGACAGGCGATAACAAAGCGAAGGCGGTCTCGAGCTGCGGGCTAGGCTGGCAAGCGAGCGGTAGCGGCGAGTTGCGAGAGAGCAGTGGTACCAAGCGAGCAGTTATTCGACAGCGGTATTCCGGAAAGTTCTTACGTAGCGAAATAAACTGAAGCGAAATTAAAAAGTGCGGAAATTGGATGGAATATTCTAGTGAGTATACGAGATTGAGTGGATAAAGTACTGGCGGCGTTACAATTTTATACAACAACTGTCAAGATATAGAAATATAAATATTGCTTAGTTCAGAATACGTCCAAAAGTCAGTTCTGAATTGCTTTTAATATTGGTACTGTATTCGAAAATTCGCATCGAAATCGACGAATTTTTTTTTTTTTTTTTACTTTACAAATACAAATATTATTTGAAATATCTCACTGCTGCTTGAATGATTTAGTAATTCTAAGTCTATAGTAAGTCCATCATGAAAATAGATTTGATTTAAATAAAATAAGGCTTAGATTTGATGGTGGCCGCTAGGGGGTGGGCTGCCAGATTGTGATAAACCTCGGGTGAAAAGTTCGATGGAAATAGACGACAATGTATTGATTGCAGAATAAATTAACCAAATCCCTCATCTTTGTGAGAAGGTACGTATCTCGGTGACTGATATTAAAATAGATTTAATATTTAATATCGTATGTCTGCGACGAAATAAATTTAATTAAGTACAAAGTCTGGAAATATTATTTTATTATTTGGTAAGTCTTGAACACGAAATAAAAATAGCAAAAATGTGCGATGCCTTTTTTAGGTTAGCGGAATACGGTCACGGGATCGCGGCTGTGGGAGACAAACGAAACACAAAAATCTATTTAAATTTTTTATTTATAACACAAAGTCACTGTGCACGAAATTAATTAGAGCACCATTCTTTACTTCACTCTAATTGTCACTAAAATAAATATTCCACACAGGTTTGCACTAGTTCACGTCACTATCGAGAATATTCCGCTCGCAAGTAGGCACAGACAAAACTTTCTTCACTGGGCGATTATATCATTCGCTGTTACTGGCCACACTGCCGCACGGTTTCGCTTTTTTATGGCGGATTTTTATGTCGCGCTGTCAAAACAATAGCTCTCTGGCGCTCGCCCGCTCACATTTCACACAGAATGTTGATTTGTCGAATGTTCGAGGCTGTTCGACTATTTTCTCCACATTTCCAGTAGTTTCTCCGTATTTCTAGTGATTACACGAGCAGCCTTATTGATTCCAGATTCGAGAAACTTTCATAAAACACCGCTGTTCATAATTTCTAATTTTTAAAGAGTAGAAAACTCTAATGTAGACTTTCTGAATACGGCAGAATTATTAAAATATTGGAGATTTTGTAAAACGTTAGTACTAAATTTCATACACAGGGTATTGCAGAGCTATTCGAAAATAATATGGATATAGAGGAAACATTAACAGTTGCGAAATAAATGTATGCTAAATAGTAAATGAGTAAAAAAACAACAGATGTCTCTAGCGCAGACCATTGAAATGTATGAAAGATTCCTTGATTTCGAACGTACATATAGAACTTTCAAAAATTTTGTAATGTGTGGATGTTCATACGGTGGAATTGGTGAACTTTGCGTTGTGTAGATTGATCACTTAAGCTCATACCGGTCATGTGCCCTGATTCGTCGCATAAGAGACTTCCATCCATGTTTCTCATATATAAATAGCTTCGTCTCTGTGAGACTACTATAATTTATCCCAATTAATTAATCATCACTCCGGGGACAAAATCTATTAACTGTGTTCTTAGAACATTATTTCATACAGAAAAATGTTATTTTAAAATACTTTAAGGGTAGATTGCTGCTTATATTACGAGTCTAAAATGTTTTAAAATCAATATCAACAGTTTTGGAGGTAATCGGTTTCAAAATTTGCAAATTTTTATGAAATATCTCCGAAATATTTTATGTTGAAAATTGAAAAATCATCAAAGTTACTTTTGTATATGGAATATTATAAATGCATTCTCTTTAGTACAAATCAAATAAAATTATTTGTATCGCGAAAAAAATTAAAACATTATTTAGAAAAAAGTCCAAAGCTTTATTAGAAATATTTAAAAAAATCCAAACACTGATATTGCTTATATCCAAAACTATTCATATCAGTACATTGATGTTTACAACTTTTTTGTTAGTTGAGTGAACATTGATGTAAGATATTTGTGACTCAAAATTTATTCAGGAATCTTAATTAAGATAAATAATAGAAGTCTTACAAACACGTAAGTTACATGCGAAACATGTATGGCGGTCTTTATAGGATGGCCACAGGGCCATGACCTCTTTTAGCACTTAATGTATATAATAATGTAAATATATAATGTAATGTAATGTAAAGTTAACTGATTCCATTCTGAGAACATCCATTCGTCATCAAATTTTTGAAAGTTGTATATACAGGGTTATTTGTAAAACATTAATTACCTCGCAGGACTATATTCCTGCCTTGATTTTGAGTCGAAAATGTTCAAGCTATTAGGACCTTATATCAATAGTTAAGAAGATATGCGACTTCAAAGTTTGCATTTTTTTTCAATATTTCTGACTTATTTTTTGTACAACATTGGACTATCATTATAGTAACTTATATCGAATACGAAAAATTCATTCCCTTTAATACAAATCAAATAAAAAAATAAAAACCTTCGATTCCAATTGGTATGTTTTCCAATTGGAATTTTTTCAGGGTTTTTATAATTTTATTTAACCTGTATTGAAACGAATGAATTTTTCGTAATCTATATGAGTTACTGTAATGATAGTCTAACGTTTTACAAAAAATAAGTCAGAAATATTGAAAAAAAAATGCAAACTTTGATGAAGCATATCTCCTTAACTATTGATATTAGGTCATAATAGCTTGGACATTTTCGACTCACAATCAAGGCAGGAATATAGTCCTGTGAGGTTATTAATGTTTTACAAATAACCCTGTGTATAAATATGTTCTTTATCTGTCTTATTTAAAATATTTTAAGCACAATTTCACAGCTATTTATGGTCGAAAATTTGTGATTTCCATGATATAGTATACATTAATGTCACCGCTGATAGTGATACGTCTATAATTTATTTAAATATAATTGATTATTTTGATAATGGATAAAATCCGGTAATTGTGTTATTAAAACCTGTCCAGATGGGGCGCTAGT
The DNA here is from genome assembly GCA_016648135.1 of Agrypnia vestita. NCBI lineage: Eukaryota > Metazoa > Arthropoda > Insecta > Trichoptera > Phryganeidae > Agrypnia > Agrypnia vestita. The sequence goes on from JADDOH010005874.1 coordinate 184,505, forward strand.
GCACTCGCGCGTTCTCGAGATACTGGTGCTACATACATCCCGTCCAGACGCTGACGCGCGTTTGCTCACTCGGGCGTACAACGCGCGAGCGCCGCGCGTGTTGAGATACTCGGGCGGCATTGTCGCGTCCAGAACCACGCGCGAGTCCGTGGTAGAGATGCGCAATATTGGCTTTGGGTCTGGAATATCTAAAGTTTTTTCGACAAGTTTTTATAAATTGTGGAGTCATTACTTTTGCCATATGCTCCAACTTCTACTGAAATAAAACAATTATTTGCACATCTGGATATGGAAATTGATATAGAAATTGAAACGCGGCATCTGGACAGGCTCTTAGAAGATTCATATAAAAAAACCCATAAAAAAAAAGTTTTTGTTATACTCCCTTTCTCATTGAATCAGGTTTCGTGCCTATACACGCGTCGGCCTAATCACTTCATTTGTATTGATTCCAATTTGAAAAAACTATTAAAATTTCGAAAAATTCTAAATTATTCAATTTTTTTAGATCATTTTTACCGTCGCCACGAGTCTGCCTGCAAAGTTTCAGCTCGATTGGATCACGGGAGAAGGGTTAAAAATCGATTCAAAGTTTTTTCGTCAGACAACAGACAAGCAGACCCTACGAGTTAAAAGAAAGGGAATAAAAATAGAAACCAATCAGTTATGTTTTGTGAAATAACTCTGTAATACCCCGTTTCTCTCGATTGCTGATGAGATATCGTATAAGAGATAATATATAATAGGAGATATGACAAGTAAATACATCATTTAAACGTTTACAACATTGTACTAATAATATTTTGGCCTTTGTCCACGCGATAAGATCTAGTGAGCGAAGGATCTGAAATTTATTTAAGGTAAATCTCAGTACCGTACCTATTCATAGTTGAGATACGTAAATATTAGTACCGTACGTAGGTACACCTATTGCGATCATTGCTGTTTATCTTAAGGTAAACTTCGTAGAATGAGTAAAATTCGATTTGCAGGATGAGTAAAATTCAACACCACGTACACAACGGACGATTTGACAGTAAAACTCGACAAAACCGTTTTTGAAAAAAATAAGGTACCTATTCATTAACAACTATTTATAAGATTTTACTGACTATTTGGTCTTTGGCCTGACTCTTGGTCGGAAACCTCTACATGTTTTTGTTTTACCAGAGTAATAAATTAAGTTTATGAAAAAACACGTTTTCTGTATCACAATAGTTTAGAGACTAGAAGGAATGTGTATTTGATTACACATTTTTATCGATTGTTACGCGGTATGTTCGATAATACTGAAATTATGCAGAGCATTGGTTTGTATGTTCCTGATAATTAATTTAGACATCGTCAGCATACATTGTTTCACATTCCAATACACATGACCAACCTGCCGATGGTTATGCCTGTTGGAAGAGCTACAGCTATGCTGAACAAAATCGCTTTGGGTATTGATGTATTCCATGTATCTGAAAGGGTTTTCCGAAGCAGGATTCTACTACACCTTTGATCAGATTATATATGTTATTTTTAATTGATTAAATATTCTTATTTTAATATATTATATAATAATTCATCTTGCCTCCAATAGATGTCGACTTTGCGCTCTTCAATTAATACTTATAAACAATGTAAATATTTAAGGGCGTCACATGACGATGTCGCTTTAACACTGACCTCATTCACAACTACGGATTAATTCAAATTTTGTCAACGGACGAACGAATCATCAACGGATTGATGTTTGGGGTTAATTTATTTTTAATTTTTTTACTTTTTAACAAACAGACCGTCAATAGGTCATAAATGACTCTAATAGATAGTTCTAGAGTGAGTGTTATCCAATATTTAAATGAGAGTTATCCGTTATTTAAACGAGAGTTATCCTCAAAGAATTTCAGAGATCATAATTCCTATTTCAGAGATCTACAATAACAAAAATCATAAAAATATCACCCTTGGATACGAGTTAATAATTTCGTCAGTGTTATCAGTCAAAAAAATATCGTTGCGTATGCGAACGTATATTATATTTGACTACTTTTCTTCAAGCAAGGAATGCAGATTTCTATTCATTATAATATTTTTGACATGTATAGGCTCCCGGCTCAACAATTTTCAAATAATTTGGCCCTTAGCGTGTCAATTGTTACGGGTTAATGGAATAAAAAAGATTTTTTTTGCCGCCAAGGGAGAGGACAAATGGCGTGGTAAGTTCCCGGGCGGTGATAAATGAACCTCGCGTGTCCTTATTGGAGTATTCCCGGGATATGAGTGGCAGCCCTGGGGAGCACCCTCCCTCCCCGGCCTCCGAACGGGTATGAAATATTTTAGTGAGAATGTGAGGGTTTTTTGCGACGTGTGACGAAAGGAAGGCGGGAAATGTCGAGGGCCTTGGGCGCCATTTTCATGGCGTCTTTTGTTGTTACTTACAAATACATACATGTACACACGTATATAAAAAAAGTGAATGAAGCAAGTAACAAGTACGGCCTGAAGAAGAACACTCGCAAATCCAAATTGTTAATAGCATCAAAAAAGATCACTTCCAACGTCAAAAATAACCATCAAAAACGAACCAATAGAAAGAGTCACGCAATACAAGTACTTAGGTGTGTGGGAGAATGAGAACTGGGATCCATCTTTGGGGGTTATTGGTTGAGGGTGATGTGAGTGACAGATTTGGAGAAATTACTTTTTAGAGTCATCACCCGTCATGTGACGGGATTCTCCAAAGTCGCAGAATGCTTGATGATTTTATGATCTCGATAGATACTCGAAGGGCGAGAGCCTCCGGCCTTACGCCGGGGGTCAATGAAAGACTGACATGCCCATATAGGGCGGTTGCTGCTTTATATATGATTTGCGAACAAAGAAGTTTCTTGAAGTGTAGCTGTGTGTGCGGATAAATGGTCGGAATTGCTGATGGTGCAATGACCTGTAGACAACTCGTGTACCCTGCCAGTGCCTCGATCTGCTTATGCGGCATTCTTGCCACGTATGTGTGTGTGCCCTAGATTGGTGGTTAATGAATTGTGGTATGAAATGCCACACATCTCAAGTATGTAAAACTCGAATAGAAATGGCAAGAAGTGCGTTTTTCAGAATGAGACAGTTATTTTCTAACCGTGACTTAAGCTACAACTTGGAATTCGTGTGGTTGGGTGTTATATTTTTGACATTCTCTTATATGGGGTGGCGGCATGGACACGAAAGAAAAATAAGTAATTTGAACAATTACAATTTGAAGACTTCAATATCTCGGACATGTGATATGACATACAGAAAATTATGAAATCTTGCATTTCATGGAAAAAGGGGTACATTATGGTTGAAAAACTTGAGATAGTGATTTTTTGAGTTGAGGACGTAGATTGGACCCTCTTAAATTAGGGATAAAACCTTCCTCGACTGCGAGCGACAGCCGACGATGATGACATAATAAGTCATACATAGGGCTAAAAAACGAGTTATTTGTGTAGTAAAAAATATATGGACATGAAGAATTCAGGTACACGAGCAATGAATTGTTACATTTATTATCTACAATATATATATTATTTGTAAGATCAATCTTGATCCAAAAGCACATTAAATATGTTGTAGATAAGATAGCGATTCTCCCCTCCGGTCTGCAGTATTGAAACCTACCCTCGCAGACAGGGGTGTTGACGCCGACGCTCATGACGCCGTATCACTTTTGTGACGAAAAATGCGAAGACACGTGTCAGACAGATCGAGTTTAATACAGCGGTACTTTCAATTTAATCCCATCGCAGCAAAATTTTTATTTTTTTAAATTCGTGAAATCCATTTTTTCATTTCTTTATTATAGTTTACACAATTGTTATATGAATCTTTCTTTTGTAAAGAGGTAAAATACATATAAAATCATTTAGAGAGGGAGATGGCGTACATTTTGTAAAATAAATATTCATAAAGTTCAAGATTAATAAATATTATTGTGTACCTGATCTTTAGAGATAATTTAACACAATAAATAAATAAATAAGAGTACCTATCCTTAAGTACAAATTATTAATTTTTTTTTTAAATCATTATAAAAATATTCTAGCAATGAAGTATCCAAATTAATTGATTTAATAAATTAAAAAGATATAAAATAAAAGTGTATCTACCAAAAAAATATTAAGATACCACCGGGGCATGACGCTCGCCTAGTAATCTGGTGGTCGGTGGTTCAAGCCCCATTCTAGGACACTGGCAAGTTAGTCCTATTTTCATAGCACAAACGTTTACGTTAGTTTGAAAATAGAATGATGCGAAACGTATTCCGTGTTCACACCTTTAATTAAAAAAAAATACGAATCCGGAAATTTAAAGCATAAACAAAACAAATAATAATAATTTTAGATATCGAACAACAGACAGCGTAAACTATTATGCAAACTATAGCGTTAACTAGATGAATGTTTGTAGTTTAAAAAGCAATGGAGGTACGAACGTTTAGTAAATTAATTAAAAGTAATTATTTACACCGCCCTCGTTGGTCTGTTTCTTAGTTCAACGCGGTATTATTAAATTAATAAATAACAAAGCGACATCTGTATTGCAGTGGCAAAGCAGCGATATATCACCGTGCGGTTTAAACATGTGTATAATAACTGTCAAACTCAATAACCCGGTAGGACAGTTACCCAGAGGGGCGATACTTTAATACAAGTTGCGGGATGTTTCGCCGGATCTGAAGCGGAACTCTGTTTTTACGCACTTCTTAAATTTATTCACAAATAAATTATTCATAAAAAGATAGCAACATTTTTATCTTTGTAATAAACAAGAATATACTTTAATTAAGATTAATTATAGCTTTTCTTTTCGTCTCCCACCAACGCAAATCTGTGACAAACACATTTAATACATAAAGTATATACAAAACAAATGATAATAATTTAAGATATCTTATAACAGACCGGGTTAATTATTATGCAAACTATAATGTTAACAAGATGAATGTTTGTAGTTAAAAAAAAACAATGGAGGTAAGTTAATCGAAATATAGATATTGACAAAACACAAACTTAATATTTGGGAGAATTAATAATTAAGTTCTAATGTGAAATTATTTAGTAATAATATTTATTTTATTAATTAAAAAAAAATATCGATTTCCAAAAGTTGATTAGCATATTCGGAATTATTATTGCTGCTTAAACACCTCAAGTATGTACATTTTTATTTAATTGTTAAGGAATTTCAACAGTATAAAATTTTATAACTGCAGATAGTAATATACACTTGATGTATGAATAAAAGAAAATACAATAAAACTAAGTATTAGGCATTAATATAAATAAATCCACAGACTACTAAAATATAAAGACACGAACTAACGGATGTTTCCTAGTTCGCGTTTGGTTCCACTAGGTTTTACATGTTTTAATAAGATATTACACGATTGCGAATTTTGAAACAATAATGAAAAGGACAAACAAAACACTTTTAAAAATTATAATATCTAAACAAATAAGTTGCGTCTTATTATAAAATGTTATTTTAACTTGAAGAGGCGCCAAAAACCCACCAGGGCATGTAGAACGAATAGTGATGATAATGAATTAAATTAAAAGAATAAAAAATAAAAAAATAAAAAAAATGAAAAAGCCAGTTTGAAAGATCTGACACTAATATGTGATAAAGAAAACAACTTGATCATACCATAATTACACCTCTTGCCCTTGAAAAAAAAGGTGTTATCTAAAACTTACATAAAACTGAGAACTTTTGCATTTCTGATTTCTTCAAAAGCAGAAATTGGTTCATCGCTCTTGATTTTTTTTCTTCCAAAAATGTAGCTTTGTACGTAATTCATACAATAATAGAAATAAAGTAAACTGACCAGTGATTTTGGATACGTTATACAATATAATATTACACATACATTTTATTTGAATTCAAATAATTACTTTTTTGAAATAAAAAGTTATTACATGAATAAATAATATATTTTTTCTTCTTTCCTACAGTACTGAAGAAAATTTTACTGATGTTTATAACACAATATAAAAAATATATATTAGTAGAATTTTGACACAAAGGGTTAATTATATCATGCTAGGAATATAATTCTATAAAATAGCCAGAATAATCGGTAAATTTCGCCGGTTAATGAAGGCGTATTTAATTCTAGATTTAGAGGCAAATACCATGATATAGAATATACTTTTCTTTTGAATAGTTTAGTGTATTATACTTTTAAAATTATAAGATTTGAAATTGATTTATTTCGATAATTATTTAATGGCGGCTCATGATCTGTGATGGAAAACCTCCTTTGTATATATCATTGGATTAAGCTTATGAATAAACCAGAGAAATCTCAAAAAATATACCTTCTATGCGAAAATTGCAGTCTTGTTGTAAAATATTATAATTTTTTATTGTCAATCAAGGAATTTTTCACGTCGCATACCTGAATTATTGCCCTGAAAGTTCCATCTTAAGGCTTGCGTTAAATTATTCAGACCGCTTAAGAAAAGAAATTTTAACATTCTTAATTGAATATTCTGTCGCGGTCTCTGTAATTTATGAAATTGTTTTATCGCAAAAACTTCGCTCTACCTGCAGCGTTGAGTTTAAAACTGCATTGTTTTACTGAAAATATATTTTTTATCTCTTTGGAGGGACGGTATTTAATAATACACTAGCTGAAACCCGTAAAAAAATGACGGAACATTGGTTCGCGTTTTTGCTAAGCCCTGGTATATATTTATAGCATATTTTTGGCGCTCTACGGAGTGGCGGCCGTTGCAACGTTCGTTGAACGGCCGGCTCGATATTGGTGCTCCGGGGTTCAAGCCACATCTCCGGCCTTTTAATTTGTGTTTTTAGACGTGAATTCGAACAAAATTACGGACGTTACACGAAGTTACGGGAATAGACAGACAATGGATGGACAGACAAAAAGATTATCATGTTTGATGAACATGTTGTACACGTATAAAATTTAACAGCTCTTTATTGTACTGACTACACCAATAATTTTATGTATTATAAGATTAGTTTATTGGTGTAGTGAGTATGACTCGCTTAGTGATGTAGTGGTTGGCTTCGTTCCAGGACACAAACAAATTAATCCTATTTTCATAGCCCAAGCGCTTAGCTTGGTTTGAAATTAGTGAGAATATTGATATGACACGTATTCGCATCCCTATTTTTATAAAAAAAAAATTTAAACTTGAAGCAATTTATAAGAGCCGTTTCATAATCTCGTCTTATAATCAACAATCAACCTAGCTCACTAAACTTATCATCTATTTCCCTTTATACCGTGTGCCACGAAAATATCTTTATTTGAGCCATCTTTGAAGTATGTCAATTATCTCGCATCTGACTAATATTATATGTCAGAGATTTTTACGCATATAACATAATTGATAATATGTTTTTATTATAAATCTAGAGGACATATATTTTCTGATTAATCAAGTAGTGAAGACGTTAGGAAATTTGTATAAATAATATATAGGAATTCGTATTTTTGATTGATATGACAGTTGCTTTGCTTTAAAATAGCAGTTGTCCATAAATAACAACCAAAATATTGATATTAACAATAATTTCGATTGTTGTAAACTCATTAGGTCAATCATCTCTCATTAGGAACCTCATGAAGGATAGAAAATGAAACATTAGAAAACTGGTGAAGATATTTGTTGAAAATACCAACATATACTAAATAGTCTCTTTATTAGTTTATAACGTTTACCATGACAGAGTATACATAAAGTTCTCAGCTGGTAATGATATCAATATATTTTTAAAATGGAATCTTCTTCTTATTATTCTTCTACCCCTTATACTATTTGGTCGGGGTCTATACACAGCATAAAAGGTTCTAACTTTTCCTAAGCTCTCCATATCAGCCCAATTTAGTTGCAACCTCACTTCGCAGCAGTCCTCCGACTGTTTCCGCTAGCTCCTCCTAGGACGGCCCCTTGGTCTTCTGCCTTCTGGTCTCGCCTGGAATATCTGTCCCAGCCACCGTAACTGTGATTTCTCGATAAACGTCAATAAGAGTTCTACTTTGAGACATTATCTTATTTGAGTATTTCTGATTCTGTTCCTTCTGGTAACTCCTACTATTCCTCGTAGAAATTATATCTAGGTAGTCTGTAGCCTTGAGCAGGTTCTTTCGGTCAAGATCCAGTGCTCGCAGCCGTGGAATATAAAGTGAAATGTTAAGCAATATTATTTTAATGTATGCATGATATCCTTCCGAATTATTTAATATATACACTAGAATACGCCTGAAAATTATTATTTTTAATGTATTACATAATTTATTTTATAGACCAGTTTATATTTTTAACAATATAATTATGTGATACCCAAATAAAAAGCTTCGTCTCTTTGAGATCTCTACGATCAATCATAATTAATATATCCCTCTATGGAAAAAAAATCAGTAATTGTATTCTGAGAACATACATAAATCTACAAATATTCTTAAGAATGAATAAAATTAAAAAAAAAACTATGGTTGCTTTAAATCCTTTCTATTGATAAACTCATTATCATTATCGTCATCTTCATCCGTTTATCCTATCGGGGGCCCTAGGTGCTTCTCCTGTCTTATGCTGCTTTCTCATGAATTAATTAGACCTATTCTGTTTTCATTGAAAACCTCATTAGTAATATTGTTAATTCACTCTGTTACGTAGACGACAAAAATTAATATCATAGTCACATATAATTAAAATATTTTAGTTTTGTGTTACTTCCATCTTCGCGACCTCGGCTTCTCCTCACAGAGCTGAATCAAAACTTTTGATTGATTCCGTAATTCCGCTATTTGAGAGACATCTATCCGCGGCCCCGAAAGCTCCCTTCCAATCTCCGAAAGTTCGCGCGGGAAATAATCTAAACACGTCGCGCCCCTCCATAGACGCGGGCATTACAAATCCCGCGCGGGATCGCTAGGCAAATACCCGGCACGCATTTATTCTGCTAAAGTTAGTAAATATAATAACGTTACGTGTATGGGGGCCCCTATCTCGCTTCGAGCATTTGACAAACAAACTTCAGCGACGGCGCGGAATATGGCGGACTTGATAGACAGCCGGTTATCCGTCAGGACGTCGGAGGGGGCCGCCGGATAATCTAGAGCGATGATGTAATATATAAACACATTTTCTTTCCGCATAAATTACTTGTCTTGGAGGCAAGCGAAAAATGATGGTAGACACTAGGATATTTCATTTTGTTGTATAGCGTTTCTTTATTTAGGTAAAATACAATACTGACTTATTTGGAAAACATTAATAAATTTATAGGACTATATTCCTACTTTAATTATGAGTCGAAAATGTTCAAGCAACCACAGCGTAATGTCAATAGTTATAGAGATATGTGACATCTATGTTTGCATTTTTTCCCCATATTTTTGACTAATTTTTTGTAAAACGTTGAACTGTCATTTTAGTAACTTATATCGAATATGAAAATTTCATTCCCTTTAATGCAATTGGAATTTTTGCAGGGTTCTTATTATTTAATATAACTTGTATTGGAACGCATGAATTTTTTGTAATCGATACAAGTTAATGTAATGATAATTCAATGTTTTGTAAAAAATAAGTCATAAATATTGATATAAAAATGCAAACTTTGATATTGCATAACTCAATAACTATTGATGGCTGTTCATGGCTGCTTGTATATTTTTGACCCAAAATCAAGGCAGGAATACAGTTCTGCGAGGTTGTTAATATTTTCCAAATAACTCTCTTTATTAACCAAACTTTTCAAGGTTTTTTAAATGAATTTGTAATTAAAGCAATAATTTAATAGGTAAAACTAGTTGAATTTTTGATAATAAGCTAATAAATAGAAATCATTGTTCTGAATATTTGAGTCTATCATAGATGCTAGGGCTAATGACCTATCATAGGCTGGCTCGAGTGATCAATTTATATACTAAACGTTCACTGATCTCACCCATGGTTGACCACACACTTATAAAATTTGGAAAATTTTAAGTATGACATTTGCTTAACTCGCTTACTTTATTTAAAATAACCACGCTACCACAGCTGGTTAATGAAACTAATATTTTTTTTACTTGAGTATAAAGAAATATTCTTTTTATGTAGTGTAAAAAATATTGCAATATTTTGTTAATTAAAAAAATGGAAGCCGGAAGGGACGTCTATTCTGCTTGATAAGTCCTCGAATTTCCTTTAACAAAAGAAATGAAATATTTTTTCAGATGTCACACCTCATGTGGCAGTGTTGAGCTAAACAAGATCAAAAGGTGAAACAAACTTGTTGAAGTATTTTGAATACGATACATCTCCTATGTTTCTTTGTTCGGGCAACCTTTGAAAGGTATACTCTGACAATAGATTCACTGTCGGGGCCTCTCGTGTACATAAAATAAAGGCTTCCTGGAAAAAATAATACCTTATATGACACGTAAGTAATAATATTTTCAATACATAAATAGAAAAAATTTAAGACATGCTTTTATACGATTTCTTTGCGCACACATTAGTAATCAATTTTTTAACACCACCCATGCAGTATCCAAATATTCTTAAAAAGTATCGATTATATTTGTGCATATCTATTATTTTATTTGATTAATTACAAATTACACCAACATGTTTCAGAAAAACCTTTCCATCGTCAGGGTGTTGTATAACTGTCAAAATACCAGAATCAATACATTCTGATATTTTGACAGTTATACAACACCCTGACGATGGAAAGGTTTTTCTGAAATATGTTGGTGTAATTAATCAGATAAAAGAAGTAGATATTCTTCAAATAATATAATCAAAATTTATTAAAAATGTCAATCTACAATGTCGGTGAATCAATTGAAAAAAAATCCAAATATTCTGCCGTATTCTGAAATAAGTTATATTGCTATTTCTGTATCTTGACTGTATCTGTATTGTTTAACATTGTAACGCCTCCAATTTTCATGTTTTAGGTTTGAAAGATTTGAAATTGACGGCATAACAATGTTATAAAATAAAGATACAAGATACAGAAATAGTAATATTGCTTATTTCAGAATACGGTCGATTATAAACGTTCTTTTAAAGTTTTTTTCTTTTTTTAACAGAAATGCGAATACGGAATATGTGTAACATCGATATTATTACTATTTTCAAACTTAGCTAAACGCTTGCGCTATGAAAATAGGACTAACTTGCTGATATGGAGTGAGATTCGAAATCGCGACTTTCGGATCACGAGGCGAGTGTCTTAACCACAAGACCAACAAGCTACTCTAAATTTAAGACAAAATTTCGAACAACATGTTCTTCGGCTGTTTGTGAGTGACGTGATTATTAATTTATTGTGAGTGAGGTGATTATAAAGTTTAATATAATGACCAAAGCACATTGAAAATGATGTAATAACGTATAGCCATCTTATTTACGTAAATTTTGAAAGATATTTTGTTGGGAATTTGGTGAAAAATCAACTACAAGGTTCCACCACAAACAACAGAAAAAATGAGAGTTAAATAAAAGTTTGCAAAAAAGCCTACATATTATAAATAGGCAGGATGACAGTATTAAAAAATTAAAGAATAAGTGATTTTAGAGAAGAAAATATTTTGAAAGGATTCTATATCCATTTTTATCCATAATATTCAGTTTTAATATACAAACTGAGATTAATAAGATTTTTAATAAAATAAAAGTATAAAATTGTGCCATCCGCCATATTAACTGAAACACCGGTCAGAGCGAATGATGTCACGCCTCAGTACCCATCACCGTGTCTTTGAACCGTTGCCATAGACACAATGCAATGTTTACTGAGGCTTGACGTCACGTAGACGAAATGCAGCTGTTTTTGCGTGTTTTTGGCGTTTTTGCGCTAAATTAAAAATATGTACATGAAAATGCTATTTTTTGCGTAAAAACTTAGTTAATTACTGAAATAATGTTATTTTCGGTAGAAGTAGATGTGTACCTACAATATAGAATGTTATTTCAAAATCTGTCACTATGCATATTGTGATCTACAGGATGTCTTGTAGCTAGTAGCAAAATATTTTTTATTAAATTTTGAATATAACTATTCTTTAGATTTTCCTTTAATTTTTAAAAATGAGCAATGTTATAATTCTGTTTGAGTTTACTATCACTACTCGAGTTTCGAGAGAGTCAGTACCTCTCAACGACAGGTGAAGATATAAACTGTCACCTGTCGATGAGAGGTACTAATTCTCTTAACTCGATGAGTATTAATAAATTCAAGTAGAGTTATAATATTGTTTATTATTCAAAATTATCCTGAAAGAGGATGTAATATTCTGATTATAATTGTAAAACTTAATGTACATTTATTTCACCATAAATAATTTCATCAAAAAGAGCAGAATGATTTTGTAGTCACATTATTAATATAATTAGTAAAAATGTACTTTGTTTTCATCACTTGTGTACTGTGTTCTCACCTTGGTCTCTCGTTCTTTCTTATCTTCATAAATGACTTGCCAAATATATTAAGAAATAAGTGTCTATTATATGCTAATGGTTTAAAAATTTATTCCACCATTCGTAGTCTGGAAGATAGTCAGCGGAGCTATTGATTCTCTCTCTCTATCTGATATAAATTTGCATGTTAAACCCCGAATAAGAATCCCGGAGTTCTTTAGAATAAGCCGGTACACTAATAATGTCGGTTACTTTTCTCCCATCACAAGGTTGTGTCGCACATATAATTTGTATTGTGCTGACCCTAACATTGATGCTGATATTCTTGCAGACACCTTATCTTGAGAATGTTAGGATTTGTTCTGCGTACTGCCAGGGTTTTCGAGAATACCCGCGTACTCAGAACTCTTTACAACTCCTTGGTGCGGAGTAGACTCGAGAGTGGCTCGATGATCTGGGGGCCACATGAGGGCAAGTACTCTCTTATGGTGGAGAAAGTCCAAAAGAAGTTTCTGAGATATCTCTACATGAGAGAGTACGGGCATTATCCTTGGCTTTACCCAACCGAGTTTCTCCAGGGTATGCTTGGCTACAATAGTTTAGAGACTAGAAGGAATGTGTATTTGATTACACATTTTTATCGATTGTTGCGCGGTATGATCGATAATCCTCAAATTATGCAGAGCATTGGTTTGTATGTTCCTGATAATTACACTAGATATCGTCAGCATAGATTGTTTCACATTCCAATATACAGGACCAACCTGCCGATGGTTATGCCTGTTGGAAGAGCCACAGCTATGCTGAACAAAATCGCTTTGGGTATTGATATATTCCATGTGTCTGAGGGGGTTTTCCGAAGCGGGATTCTCCTACACCTTTGACCAGATTTATGTTATTTTTAATTTATTAAATATTTTCATTTTTGATATATACTTCTAATATGTATGCCTTAAACATTTTGTTTGTCATGTACATATTATCATGAAATAAATTGAATTGAAAATTGAAATTGAATTGAAAAATCTTCGTTCAAAAACTCACTCATACACAACATCCATTTTCTAAACGATGACCTGAACCTATAGATCCATTATACCAATTATTTATTAAATACTTATCGCACTACATTCAAACACAAAATATACAATATACATAAATGTACATGTAAAATATACTCAAACGCAAATATACATGTTACTAGAGCGTGCCCAAGACACTTGTAATTGGGATAATGGGCGTAGTCTTCACTATAATGTTTATTATCAGAGTATCCTATGTTTATTATCCTTTTAGTGTCTCTAACAAATAAAAAAAATAAATTAATACGTTTCAGGGCTAATGGCCCCTTTCTCAGGATACAATGTACATACCTTACTAACAAATTAAAAATCAAAAATCGAAGTATAGACAATCAAAATATCAAAAAATAATATACGATTTTTGATTTATAAATTTTTAGGAGTATACATTGTATCTTGACGAAAGAGTCATTAGCCCTGAAATATGTTGATATTTTCGATATGTAAGTGGTGAAAGCAAAGTACATTTTTATTAATTATAGAAGTATAATTTATAGCTCAGTGAGGATATCAAGTCTACGATAAAAACAGATTTATAACTTAAGCATAGCTTTATGAATATTAAGATCATTTGATCAGCTTTAATATTGTGCAAAGTTTCGTTCGGTTCAATGTGCCGTTCATCCTTTTCCTTCACTACGTTTTTATGGCCTTCCTCCAAAATTTTATGAAACTGAATAAAGATTTGCAGCTAGGAGATAACTATGATAAATGGCGTATAAAACCCTTTACAGGAATTTTCGGAAAATGGCGATAAGCTTTCTAAACAGAAAATACATCAAGTACGTTGAGTAGCGAATTCTTTATGAGCTCGAAGCTATTCACCATATTTTTGAAAATAATATTAGGTACAGGGACTCAATTGATAAAAGCTTTGCTGTACGCTCGCTAGAGTTAACAAGCGAAGTTTTCATATTAAACGAGTTCTGGAGTTTTAAAGCATGTTTTTATATATATGAATTAAATTGACAATAACTGGTTACTGCATATATTTTTGTCATGTTCACCAGGAAATATACTGTAAAAAATATACAATATTATTTGATAACTATTTAGCAGGCACATGCACTAAGTATATGGATTATGACTTACGTAAATATATACTTTGGCAAAAAAATCGAAATTAAATATTTATCCGAGAGAATAAAATGATTTTTGAAAATTTAATTAGTTTGATAATAATTGCGGGGCATAAAAACAAAAGCATCAATATCTAAAAAACTTTAAAAATGTTTGTAATGCATTTGCTGAGGATAACTAATTTAAAATATACTGAATTATACATTTTATATATCTATTCTTTCCATAATTATGTTTTCTATAAAGTTAAAGGCTATATATTGTAAAGTCACCAATTCAGTACGTTATTAATTAGTAATCCTCGATGACTGCATATTTTTTGGATATTGCTGCCTTTGCTTTTATACCCCACGTTGTGATAATAGGATAAATAGAGATGCGAACACGGAGTACGTGTCGCATGAATGTTCTTACTATTTTCAAACATAGCTTAGCTAAATTTTTAGCTTAGCTAAAAGCCTGCGATATCGAATAACTTGATGGCATCCTGGAAAGAGGACTCGAATCAACGACCACCACATCATTAGGTGAGCGACATGACCAGTAAACGAATAAGCTACTCCAAACATACATATTACAAGATGTACGTACATTTTCTTCGTATTACTTTTAAATGTTGTCTCATTTACGTAAAACTCATGCTTAAATGTACTCACTGCACGCCCATGCTATTTTATTTTGGATTGCGTTCCCCTAACAAAATAAATTTTAAAATAATTAAATATAATAAAATTCATCTTTGTATTTGAAATATTATTTTAATTTTGAATAGTTAATAAGGCTACGCTGCCCGATTGCTGAAATTCCATTCACATAAATGCATCGTGAACTCACTGAAAATTGAATCCAGAACGTTCAGTATGGCAAGTCATTGCTGTGTCCACTACGCGAAATATGTAGTAGTCCATTTTATTTAATAATTAATATAAATTAACTTTGTTTAAACCACTTATTTATTGAAAAAAATCAACATGTTTCAAAGCCAATGGCTTCTTCATCAGGAAAACAAAAATAATATTTAAAAATCGAAGTATAGATCAAAATATTAAAAAGTTATATATGGAAAATAATAATATAAAGTACCTAATTAATATGAAAATAAATTTAAAAGATAACTATTTGCAAAAAGGACCTGATTATTTATTTAACCATTTTATTTAACTTACTATACTACTAAAAAGTTACTATACTATTAACGTAAGTAATTTTGCAGAACATATCGTCAGTTTAATAAATTGACTGAATCTAAGGTTAATGAAATATGTGTACCGCTACATCTGTTTACAATAACTAGAACAAGTTTCTCGTATTGCCATATTCCTTATTCAAACTTATTTTGAAACTTCTTGAAGATAATTGTGCTGCTTGTAATTTTGATGACTATAAATTTTATGTCAATATTAACAATTTCTATTGAGACTAATAACATACTGGTAAAATAAAAAAGAAACACTGAAAAGTATTTTGAATTTAAAAATTAAAAATTCTGGTGAATTTATTTAGTAATTTAATAATAATTTCGGATGTCCGTTCATCATTTCCTATCCAAAGCTGATCTCATTCCACTTTCAAAATTAGTATAATTTCAAAATTGTTATTAAATAAAATGAAAATATTGACTTTATGCTTTTTTAAAAAATACTCAGAATTAAATATTTTTTTTATGAAAATTAAAATAATAACTGCGTCCATTGCTATATCCCATTTGTCACCGATATTAATCTTTACTCAAAATTTATAATTCTCTATGCAACAATGTCCTTTACTAACGTTACCAGATGGTTCAAATAATAAGAATGTATAATTTAATAATGAGGTATGAGAAACAAAAAAGGATAATTCTATATTTACCATTAATTAATTATTATTATCAAGACGCAAACTCTAGATAGCGCTGTTCTCACAGACTTAACTGGCGGCCAAAATATCTATACTAATATATAAAGAAGTAAAGTATGTAAGTTTGGATAAGAAGGTAATCTCTAAAACTACTCATTCGATTTCAAAATTTCTTTTACCAATATTTAGAGTGAACCTTCAAGGTGGACTTAGGCTGGCTGTATATTATATTATCCCGTTAAAATAAAAGGGCTTTTCGTGGTGAACTATTTTGCAACAAAAGTTGACGAAAAAATTGTCGAGCGATGCGTTTTTTACGAACACTGCCTTAACGGTTAAAGACATTTAAATACTTACATTTATATATTAAGAGACATTAATACACAAATAAATAAAATATGACTATAAGTTACTCAAAATTTACGCTTGCAAAGCCGCGCGGGTAATCTAATATATAATAAAAGTACGTCATTTTTGACAGGTTATAGTCGTTACTAACATTTTTTAAATTATGTCCCGTATACCCATTCTTAACACGGTTTTTAAACATAAGACTGATGAATTTTTTGTATATAAAAAATATATTATCCAAATTTTTAGAAATTTCATAGTGGACTTGGATATTATTTTTATTTTTGATAATGTACGATATTTTTGATATTATTTTCAATGCGGAAATATATTACAACTTTCCGGAAATCGAGGTGGATATATGAGTTAAAGAAAACCAATAAAATATCCCAAACAAGTCAACAGTAAAATAACCAATGAAACGAAGTAATGTTCGTATGAAACAGCAAACGACAAAGTCGCAGAGCTTTTGAGGTATTCTTAAGACCCATAAAGTTGCTCGAAGTCGCGCTCTTCGGCGAAAAATCAAATCTTACTCGGGTTTTCGACAACCTTCAAAAAAAGTAAATTAATGCCAAAGTGACATTTGATCTTCGAAATCATTTCGTTACAATGTTCAGATATCCTTTAAGTCTCATTTATGTCATACTGCCTTTTCTTCGAAGCATTGTTCTTCGAAGGTCAAATCTATTTGAAATTTATTGAAGCGAAAAGTATGATATTTCTTTCCCAAGAAGTATTTAAATATCTGATTTTATTTTATAGTTTATATACGGGGTAATTTGAAAAACATTAATATTCCTGCAGGACTATATTCTTGCTTTAATTATGAGCCGAAAATATTCAAGCAACCATGATCTAGCAATCATATATCAATAGTTATGCGACATCTAAATTTTCCATTTTTTATCAATATTACTGATTTTTTTTTTATGAACCATGAACTATCATTACAGTAACTTATATCGCATTTAAAAAATTCGTTTCCTCTACTACAAGTGAAATTAAATAATAAAAACCTTCCAATTATAATTGCAAAACAGGGTTTTTATCATTTTAGTTAACTTGTATTGACATGGTTGAATTTTTCGTAATCGGCTTAAGTTATTGTAATGATTGTTCGACGTTTTCTAAAAAAGAAGTAATAAATGTTGAAAAAAAATGCAAACTTTGATATTGCATAACTCCATAGCGGCTGGAACTTTTCGACTCATAATCAAAACAGGAATATAGTCCTTCGAGTAATGTTATTACTTAATATTTTCCAAATAACCCTGTATATTTATTAGTTTGTTTGTCATGATCTTCATAAGTTACTATATAAAATATGATATACGTGATATATGTGGTTGGACATAATTAGAAATTTCTGAAAACTAACTACTTTGCATAATCAGTGCAGTTAATACAAAGTTTGTTAGTTTTCTTAAATTGATACGTGTAGGTATTTTAAATTGGTTTTTTGTAACTAAACAATTTGTATTATGTTTTTTTACACACTTTAATTATTACATCACAGTTTTAACATATTAGGTTTTAGCTGTCATAAAAATAAAATTTTCAGCCATTTTCAAATGCGAATAAATTATTCGATGGGAGAGTTCGCATTTCACAACATTGCATTTTTAATACACTGATATTTTTGTGTATAATACATGGAGTATATCAATCAATAATTAACTATGCTTATCGTAGTTGACTGGTAGTTAATAAACAGACTGTCGACATGGGCGCACGCTTATTTGTTTATTTAAAAATACGGTGACCATAACAAAAAATTACCGGAGTGCCAAATTATAAAACGCTTACTCCCACTTGCAGAAATTCGTTGATCTTCTATTAACAAATTGCAAACACTTCGTGACATTATCATTGGAATAGATTTTCAGATGGAAGTGATTTTTTAATATAAAAAATGAATTAAGAAAAAAACATTAAAAAGATACCTTTATTTTACTTTGACGATGAATTTTTCTTTCTTATATAAAACTAATTCAAAGAAATACAAACATACGTAATTTTATCAATTTTATTTAAAGTTGTAATTATACATTAGTTAGTATTTAAATAATGTGATATGTGGGAAATAATTTAATATTTATATAATCACCTTGTCCTAAATGACTATCCATTAGGGTCATTCTGAGCTGTCGATAGTCTTTAAATTAAAAAAAAAATAAATAAAAATAAAAAATAATGTACCAACAAGTGTGGATAAATTCCTTCAATGAAGAGTGCACTCAAGTTGGGATGGAGACTAGTACTGCCAAAACAGAGATTATTGTCCTAGAAAGAGACTAAACAGTGCTCGATCAGCACACTATATGGTCAGCAAATTTGGATCCTAACGGAGAGAGTGAGAGCAAGGATTTAGGCTGCCGAGTTGAGTTTTCTAAGGGGGGTAGAGGGAGTTACGCTGATGAACAAAGTGCGGAATGCCGACATAAGGCACACACGGCGTGGAGCTCTTACTCCTACATATAGAAAAATCACAAAAAATCCATATGCCAGAGGAATGAATACCAAGAAATGCCCTCTTGGCAACCCCGGAAGGAAAACGACTGGTGGGTCGCCCCAGATAAAGCTGGGAGAAACAACAAAAAAAGGTGTATGATAACAGAATGGGAATGAAATGGTTAACTCGTACGGAAGCAGCACGAGATAGGGGAATGTGGAAGGAGCTTGTCGAGTCTTTGAGCCCCTGACCCTACTGGGACAAGAGGATCAATATAATGATGATGAAATAATGTAATAAATTGTTACGTCAAAATGTTTTTATTCTTTCTTCTTATTACTAATAGCCTTTACATTATTAAAAATATATTTTGAGGAGAGCTGTTAGTAGAGAAAAAGAATACCTTAAAATTCAAGACGAGTAGCTTGTTGGTCTTGTGGTTAGGACTCTCGCCTTGTGATCCATAAGTCGCGGGTTCGAACCTAACTCCAGACCAGCAAGTTAGGCCCGGTTGTTTCAAATTCAAATCAAACGATCAAAGTAAGCGGTCGATTAAAGCATAGATTTTTACGAAAACGGATCGTCTGATTGGTGGAGAACGTAAAAATCTATGCTTTAAAACAACGCTTACTTTAATCTAATTTGAAACAACCGGCCCTTAGTCTTATTTTCATTGACATAGTTCGAAAATAGAAAGAATATTGATGTGACTCATATTCCGTGTTCGCATCTCTATTAAAAAAAAAATATCGTGTAGATTCGGAAATCGTTTCGAAAATTCAATATTATTTATGCTTGTACAAAGATCGTGACATTTCTATTACTAAAGTATCCGACATATTTGATGTTCTCACTTTTAAATGTCTGAAAATTTTCGAATTGTACGAATGTATCTAATATACGAAAAAGTATTGATTTATGGCGCAAGGGGTTAAAAAATATTATCGAACTAGCAAAGTTTTCGAAGTATCGTGTTTAATATAATGAAATCAACATTTTGGGACTTGTAGGTTTGAAAAATTTCAAATTATAGCGAATTTAGAAATAAAAGGGTTCGAATTAATAGGTTTTTAGTGTAAATATATTTTTGAAATACAGATGCGAAATCTGAATACGTGTCGTATCAAACATTCAAGATGGAGCTACTTGAGTAAATTAGGAACACACAGATACATCTAAAAACTCTGCGGATGTCATAATTTTTATTGAGTATATTTTGAAAAAATTGCCATAAACATTTTAAAGAAGTATACACTCCGGTGGCGGAAATTGCAAGAGAAATAATACAAATATATTTCAAATATTTATTTTGTGAGAATGGAAATCGTAAATGTGTTTTATCGGTTTTACATGCAAATTCCATTACTACCGAAAGATAAAATTTTACAACACCCCAAAAATCTTATTCCGTATGTAAATATTTTATTAGAAATACGTAAGAAGCGTGTGGCTTGAAAAGTTTTGTGTGGTCAATAAATAATGATAATGGAAGAGGGAAAAAAACAATGTACGTTCTACGAGAGAAAACTTATCACAATTCACAAATTACAAGCGCTCCGTGCTTCGCTCTCGCTTCAGAATATTAAACGGGTCTCGGGAACTGTATTCTGTAAACAAAACATAAACAATGCGAGAACCGGGAAAAAAGGACCTTCGTATGCGAACCATTTACGGCAGCGGTGTGCAACCGGTGGTCTCGACTAGAGCCCTTAACATAACGCGTGTAAGAAGAGGAAGTACGATAAATGAAATGGAGAAGGTTACCATAAATGGAAATAAAAATTTGCGTGAAATTGAACAAAAGTCTAAAGTAAAATTAGAATATCTCATAAAGTTAAATTAGGAACACTTATATGAAACTGTAAAATTGTCAGATCTGTCATTCATATAAAAATAACTTGTCTATAATTATAATCTGTGACATTATTTAATTGTGGGAGACATATTACTATTTTTTCTGTGTATTACCAAGCAATTATGTCTCCCTGTTGGATGACCGAATAAAATAATAAAACAATAATAATAAAAAAAAATTATACCAAATTTTGTCTAACGGTTGGTTTTCTAAGCCTGCAATACCTCCTGCATAACATGTTGAGCTGTTTTCATACAACAAATTTTGTTTATTGGTAATTTGCTAAGGGTGTAGAGCTTTTAGTAGATGCGTTGCTAAAAGCTCTAAACCCCACTATCCTGAATCCATTATGTATTCACAAACAAATTATTATATATATTTGTTTAATCTTATAATGCTTCACTCCTTATTTTTTTAAATGTTGTTATGCAAAAGCTACTTTTTGTACCGTATGTACTACTTCTTCTTCTTCTTCTGCCTTCATCTCTCCACTGCTGGATATAAGCCTCTTCCATACCCTTCCATCCTTCCTTGTTATTTGCTAATTGTAGCCATTTCTTTCCCCCCGCAGCGGTTGTGTCATCGGCCCACCTCTTTTGAGGTCTTCCGACGCCTTTTTCATTTTCCCAAGGTCCACTCCAGACAGCATCTGTTCCCTATGTTAAGGGCGGCTGAACTCACCAACCCGCAACTGGCAAGCGTGGTGTTTTAATGCCGAACCCCTTCCAAATTTATTTATTTATTTATTTAATTAATACACGGTACAACGTACCATTAAAGAAACAATGTATATAAACATGTTTAGATTGATAGGTAATAATAAAAAAAGGAGATAAGGTATAATTCTATCTAAAACAATTAATAAGTGATATATAAAGAAAAATAAAACATTACTTAACATAAAGTATAGCAAAATTACATCAAATGAAATAATAGTTATCAAATCAAATATGAAAGTCAACAATCAATAAAACTACAACAAATTAAAATAATTATGTCTGAAATTCAAGAAGCAAAAAAATTTCAATAAAATGAAATAATTGTAAACAAATCAAATCTGAAACTCAAGAAGCAATAAAAATGACAGTAAAATAAAAATGTAAAATGTAAAATTCAAAAATCTAAAAACAAGAAATAAACCTGAATGCCAAAACAAGATTACCCAAGGTGAGTAGAACACGACCGTATATTGAAATAAATAAATATGTTGACGATTCAAAAATTTTTTGTAGCTGGCAACGAATCTTTTATTATTGACATAAATTATGTTACCACAAAATAAGTTTGCTACATTTGAAGAAGAAATCTTTTATTGTCTGTTTTGAGAGATTTCTTTTTTTTTCTATTGTTTATTATTTATTATGGGTAAACTAAGCAGTCTCTTTATTGACGAGTTGACATAACCGTTTATTTTAATTATTTTAAATGAATGAATCAATATTTCTGCCAGCGTCTCTTAAATTAAAATAAAATTAGCAAAAAAAAAATACTGATTCTTGTAATGAAGGATTATTTAATTGGTGAATGATTATTTTTATACCTGTATTATTGTAATTGAAGCCCTTTATATCCAAAATGCTCTTTACTATTCAAAAAACCTTTACTCATCTTACAAGATCGTACGTAATATAAATTATAATTTTGTGAATTGGTCGCTGATTATAGATAGAACACGAAGAAATTAAATAATATTTTCGGAATTGTGTATGACGTCACGAAACGTTAAACAAACGGTGCGGTACCGCTGATCGAGAGCTTTCTTTAAATTGAGCGTGCTTTACCGCTTCCCATTCGCAAATAAAGCGGAGTTTGTAACTAATTTATACGTTTTGTAAACCTTCACTTGAACTTTATCAGACGCTTTGAAGTCTTATTGTCATGTCTCTGATCAAATACCGAGATGATTTGTTTTCGAGAAACAGAATTGAATATTTACGAACTGAGGGGGCGTGCATCCCTATTATTTATTCATTAAAGATATCTTAATAATAATTTTCAATGAGTCTTTTATGGAATATAACAAAATATTGTTTTTTAAATTTTACTGATTGCAATTGTTGAGTAGCATGTTGGTGGAGCCCCGTTACAGGATACCAGCAAGTTATTTCTATTTTCATAGCACAAGCGTTTAGCTTATTTTGAAAATAATAAAAATATTTTTGGAACACGCATTATGTTTGCATTTCTATTTTTTTAATTATGAGACGCGTTTGGGGGCATTATCAATCTAAAGTTTTTTGACAAGAATTTTCAGCAAGATTTTGAAAAAAAAAGATTCTTATGTTCATCCGCAAATTTCATGGTGTACATATCAAAAATAGTCTAATTATGGACATGGAAATCTAAGAAAATATATAAATTATTCATAATAATTAACGTATTAAATTAACCCTGCTGTCCATACAAGCATACAATTTTCATCTAACCCCACCACGCTTCCATACCATCCCTCCATGTAGTCGATAAAATGTCTTCTAGTTTTACGTTTAAGTTAACTACTAAAAGTGATTTAGTAAGCGTGCAAAATGTTGTAATTTCATTTAAGAGAAGTCTCACAGAGATGAAACTATTCATTTGAGAAACATCTATGGAAGTCTTTGGCCTAGGGCACATGACCTGTATGAGCTGGATCAAGTGATCATTCAATACAATGCAACGTTCACCAATGCCATCGTAAGAACATCCACACATTATAACATTTTTGTTCAAAATTCTATATACATTTTAAATCTAAAACTTTATGTTTATTATCAGCTACGAAATTAGTTCATGAGAAAAGACTACACTACTAGCATAGCTATAATTTATCTCAGTTAATTATTATTCATCCCTCTGTGGAAAAAATCCAGTAACTGTGTTCCTAGAATATATCTATATATAAAAACAATGTTGTAATTTTAATTAAAGTGACAGTTGTACTTTATTAATTGATATCGAAAAGTCATCTTGTGATGGCTTAGCTCCATTGCCAGAATATCATCTACAAAGTTCAAAGTTTAGTTAAAATAATTGCAAATATTTCTTGCTTCTGCAAGAGCTCTGTCGTCTTCAGTTGCAGAATCGAGCCGTTTCAGTGTTGGCTTGATTTATCCACGATGTTGGACTCAAGCCAGAGAATTAATAAAGATCTCTTTTGTGCACATTTAGGTCGTTTTCACCAGCCAGTATTTGAAATAGTGGCACTAATAAGATCGCAAACATATTTGTATTCTTTTAGCGAAAATATGTTATGTGGTCCATCATATCTAATTGTATCTACAGATTCTCAAAATTTATTGTATTGAATGACTTGATTATTCGACAATATGATAGCTATTATAGAATGATCTCGCTCCTAACTCGTAGATTTAAATTAATAATGATTTGATGACCGCAATTAAATTAAAATAATTTATTTATTTTAAAGGAACTAATAAATCATAGCCATAGAACTCGACAAATCACAAACAGTCAAATCAATGTGAAAAAAATCAACAACTTCTATGGAGCAAGAACAACAGAGAACACATTACCACGACTCTTCAATAAAATGCCGGAGCACGTCAAAAATATCACCTAACCTACAAGGAGAGGAAGAGAAATAAGGAAATTCCTCTTAAATAACTTCACTCTGGAAATCTAGACAAATAACATGCCTCATATTGTTGGCCTCAATGCCTTTTTATTTTTACTTTGAGCAGCTCCATGATTTTTTATTCATCTTGATCTCAATGATTAATATTTATGTTCAAGTTTTTTTTTATTATTTCGATCAGTTATCCAGTCTAATTGATTAGTTTATTTTTAAGTTTTGTTATGTTCATATGATATTATTATCTTTTCATTTTTTGCATTTTTATAAATAATCTGTTACCTCGTCTCACCACTAAGTTTACTTTTATATTTTGTATGTTCATACAATATTATTATTTTTTATTTATATTTTATCCAGCGTAAATTATACCTATAACTAAATATGCAAGGTATTTATGCTAGAAAATGGAAAAAAAACGTACCGACAAGCTGTAGAAGGCTTAGCACGATCTATAATAATAGAAAATATGTATAAATTTAATACTAATAAAAACAAAAATCTTAGTAATTTACAGCTATCGTGCATAATTTGAACAATGGCTTAATATACGTAAATATTATTTTTTAAAGAATTAAAAACACTTATCAAAAACTCTTATTGTCTCTGAGAGGGGAAAAATATTTATTATTAAATTACTCAAATAAATAAAGGCATTTAGAGACATATGTATTTTAAATATTAAAAAAAAATATCACGTAGATATAAACGTTAATTTGAATAATTCTCGCTATATACTTTATTTCCTATTATATTTTACCTATTATGTACCTGCATGTGATAATTTATATTTATATATTTAAATCATCTTATATTTTTTATATATCGCATGTAGGTATGCAGTGTGGAATGTGTAGGACTGCACGAACCTCCCCACGTACTGGAATAAAGTTTTATGTATTTATTATTTATTAAAAGCATTTAAAATTTGATGAAAACCATACCAAAGAAAACAGTTTAGTAAATATTTTAATGTAAATTAAATTAGCTTACCTTAAAAAACATTCAATATTTGAACGATCAATGAAAATAAATTAAGGAAAAAAATTATGAAACTGACATTCCTTTTATCATGGAATTATTACTACTGGCAACACCAGTTTGTCCACGGCGCTGTCACCCACTGTTAGTTCCCTTCATTACAATGAGAAACCTAACTGAATTTGTTAATAATTACAATTCCGGCTACGGAACCTTAACCCAAACCTTAACCCAACTTAACTGAATTTGTTAATAATTACAATTCCTATTGCTACGGAATCTACGGAATTTACGCTAAAATAATTAGTTTCAGAGTGGAAGCTATCGAAATAAAATCAAGAGTAACATGGTGGAATAATCCTCTCTAATGTGAAAACTATCCAAATAACAATTATTGACAACATGTTTGAAATAATCTTTATTATTTAAAATAGCCTTTGAAGCATAATTAATGTATGTGATTATGTATATATTATGTATGATTATTATATATTATTATTGAAGCCGAGTTTTGAACCCTTAAGGTCAACGGCGACGTCCACATCTTGAGAAGATGAAGACCTTGGTGTCTGGTGGCAACCAGCCGTAAATACACTTGCCATACAAAAATCTCCTTGTATGGACACAATATGAGAAGAGCACTTATCCCTCTAAGCCTAGAGGTAGAGGCAGACCCTCAGTCATTGAGAAGGAGCTGGCGGCAACCCGGGTCAGAAGATCCTGGCGCTTTCGTACAAGGAGGCTCGACCCTGGATAAACCAGGATAGAGAGATAGGGAGAGAAAGAAGGGAATGTGAAGCCTTGGTTGTATATCACATAAAGCCAGAGTTAAATAATAATTTTTTTTGCTACTGTTTGAAGCGAATGAAATTCGCTTACTTTAATGCTTGAGATTTTTGTAAACAAGTATGTTTTTCTCACTAGTGTTTTTATTTTTTTGCAGTAGAAACAATAATTCTTATAAAGATAATAATTTCAACATTAATTATTTTCTGAATACATTTTTTTTAAGAGCAACATTTTTTAATAGTTTGATGCTTTACTTTTTCATTGAACCGATGTAAAAAGGCTGATTCAATACACTAAAAGGTCTCATATTAAATCCTTGCGGCTCACTCCGCTGGCTTGAATGCTTGCGGGGGGCATTGTGGTACCCGAAGCGGAAATGCACCGCCATACAACCTGCGATGGCGCTGTACGGGTTTACAACGGGTGTGGGTGAATGCCTAGGAAACATGGAAATCAATGGAAAATATCCAGCATGCAATATCCGGTGGTGTATAAGGCAGGATAAGCGGATGATATGAACGGATTTTCAATAGATTTGCGAATTCTGACTCGGAGCGCTTGTTTGTACCCGGATTAATTACATTGAAGGGCGTCATTGCGCATCTTTTATGCTCATGCAATTAATGTGAATATAATTTATTTAATACATATGAATAAGTCTTTTTTTATGAGTCCATCCAACAGTAGTATCCCAATGGGTACCAAGATATTTGAAGCTATTGAAGATGAATATATCTTGGAAGGAAAATCAGATTGTTGGTAGATATTGGACTAGGTTGAGCGGCCTTTGGGAAACTTAACCATGTCTTTAAAAATAAAGGTATTCCCATGAATTATAAAAAAAAGTGTTTCAAACATGCATCTTCCCTGTGCTTACATACGGTCTGGAAACTATTGCGCTATCTACGAGTACCATGCTAGGCGTAAGTAAGAGAGATGGAATCAGAAATGAGGAAATCAGACGCCAGACAAAAGTTGTCGATGCGATAGATCGCATTGTCAAATTAAATTGCCAATGGCCAGGTCATGTTATCAGACATCGAATGGACAGATAGTCACCCAGAGTTCTGCGGTGAACAGCCAAGGACACGAAAAGAGGAATAGACCGGCCTCAGAAAATGTGGGCTGATGATATTATCCATGTCGCGGGTAGTGGGTAGATTATAAAAGCCCAAAGAAGAGAAGATTGGAGGACTTTAGAAGAGGCCTTTATCCAGTAGTAGAGAGATGGCTGAGAAAGAAGAAGTCTTTTGTACTCATTTTGAGGTATTATGTGATGCCCTGCGTAATGTATAAATTCACTTTAAAAAATAAGAAGATTTTTAAAATATTTTAGCAAATTTCCCAATTTTGTTAGGAATTTATTAAATTCAAATTCAATTTCTTTACGTACTTTTATGGAAAAAAAATCTACATGTTTCGAAGATAATGTTATCTTTTTCAGACTATACTATGTACTGTTTTTTCAGGAGTTGTATACTATATTGTTCTCGCTTCATGTAGATATTGCATTTAATAAAGTGGTGTGAACAAAGTTATTTGAAAATAAAATACTAATATGTATATGTGTTCTGAGAACACAATTACTGGATTTTTATAAATGGTGTATATATTTAAAAAAGTCAGAAGATAAAAATGTCCTATATACTGTCAGATATCGTGGCTGTGGGAGTACAAAATAAAACACTGTAAATTAGCCAAATAGTCAACTCGAATATATGAAAGAAACTCATTAAGAACATATATAAAACATTAAAAAATTTGATGAGTGGATGTTCTTACATGAATATTGTCGGGTGCACCCGCGGGCAATGAATCGTGGTAAAAATGTGACAGCGCGATCTCAAGCGAAAACAATTTGATTGCCACAAACTTTGATAGCACGGAGAAAGGCACCGCGACCAAACCTAAAGCAACGAAGCTAAGGATCGGCACATGGAATATTAAAATCGCAACTGAGGTGGCTTGGCACGTAGTAAGAATGTCTGATGACCGAATTCCCAGGAAAATACTGAGTGCGATTCCTGAGAGTAGACGTCCGGTGGGCCGCCCCTGACACAGTTGGGCGAGGCAACTCCAGAAACGGCGTGAGGAAACGATGGGACTACAATGGACGGAGGCCGCACAATCAGCGTAAGACAGGGGTGAATAGAGGTTCCTTGTCGCTGCATTGGGTCCGCGACCCGAATAAGGCAAGGGGAAGAAGATGAGATATTCTTATGGTGGAATTGGTGAACATTGCATTGTGCAAAATGATCAGTTAAGTCAGCTCATACAGGCCATAAGCCCTGGGCTTTCATACACATTTTCCATATAAATAGCTACTTCTCTGTAAGACTTTTACGCTTTATTATAATTAATAAAATTATTTGAATTAAATTTACTATTACAAAATTATTTTATTATTTGATTTATATAGATACGAATTATTATTTATGAATTATCATATATACATAATATAGTGAATTGGAATTTAATAGTAAAAACTATTTTTATTAATATTAAATCATTTAATTTTGTTCGTTTGAAGCTCAGGGTAGAATAAAACTAATTATAGTTTTCCAGGTATTTGTTTTTAATTACAAAGCTTTATAATTATAAGTTTAATATTCACGAAGAACTAGAAACACGTTTCACCCGTACCTTAAGACTGAAAAAGAAATAGCTACGAATATTTTTGTTTTTCTTTGATGGGCTTTGGCATTTTATTTAGTCTACGTCCCAAAGGGTGAAAAGGTTTTTATTTACGTTAAATTTTGAATGTTAACCCTTTGATTCTATTTAATCGGGTTACATTTTATTTATATCAATATAACGTTCAATTTTTATGTTTATATATACCTAATAGAAGTATTATAAAGTATCTTAATATTTTTCACCGAGAAAAGATTAAATTTTTTTAACATTTGAATAAATACATATGGTGATCTGGGTCTATAGTATGAAACTACCCTAAAGTAAGATGCGATCAACCAACGTACCCTTCAACCGGGATCAAGAACTCCGCTATTCTTTCTTCTACCGTAAAATTATCAGCACGTGTTTAGTTTTCTATTGTGTGAATGTGTGATGTCCTATTGTGTGAATGTGTGATGTCCTATTGTGTGAATGTGTGATGTCCTATTGTGTGAATCTTTAGATGGTGACCATTGTCACGAGATGTTGGAAACCAGAGAAACTGCACGTAATTGAAAATTTCCCAATACTCCGGACATTTTCGAATTAATTGAAAACATCTAGATACCGGTAGAACACGCCAAAAATATACGGGAACGTTACAGAAATTGAAAGCCTTACGTTAACGACAACATCGTACATATTATGTTATCTATATCCCACGCTTTACTTTAACATACCCTTTTGCCATCTATGGTTGAAATTTGTTATCTCCATGAACCAATTTATAGACGTCGCCGTTGGTAACGAGACAACTATTAAGACTTCTAAACCTACTTTTCCATATTAATAATTTTGTCTCTGTGAGATATCTTCAATATATCTTGAATAATTACTTACTAATTAAGTCTCTTTTTATTTTGTTTAAAATTTTCTATTCTTTCTTGTTGTATTATTCTTAACATGCCTAAGTTTTTCTGTTAATAATTAACTCTCTTTTTATTTTGATTAATTTTTTATTCTTTCTTGTTTTATTATTCTTAACATGCCTTAATTTATTTCATAACATATTTATCATTATTAACATATTTCTAAAAGTG
Organism: Agrypnia vestita; assembly: GCA_016648135.1. NCBI lineage: Eukaryota > Metazoa > Arthropoda > Insecta > Trichoptera > Phryganeidae > Agrypnia > Agrypnia vestita. The sequence goes on from JADDOH010005874.1 coordinate 214,643, forward strand.
GAGACCTGTAATTGACTATCTTTATCATAATAATGTTTTCTGTGCTTCTTTGTTGTGCTGTTGGTCTTCCGTGAATATTAAATTAATAAATAAATAAATACATAAATAAATAAATGAATCAAAAAATCAATCTGGGGACAAAAATCCAGTAATAGTGATCTTGAAAAATTGGAGTTGATATATATTACGAAATAATTGTTGTTGTACGTTTTTATTCAATATGAAATATAATCAAATATAAATTGTTACTCCTGCCCTGGTAACGAATTTTTATATAAAAGGATAAATGAATTTTGTTTTTCTGACGCAAAACAAGGAAGTTGCAGTAATTTTTGAGCAAACAGTGAACAAAGAATTGTGTACATATAAAAATAAAACACGAGTTTCTTCTTCTAAACTAGAATTTGAACACTTAAATTTAGTATTTGTACTGAAGATGAATTTCAGTTCCACGAAACTGTGTCCGAAGGACGTGTTTTCACCACCGCACACCGATGGCTTTGACCGAATGATGTGATCCTTTTTACGTCGTGGGATTGTTAAAATGTATATTTCTGAATGTGTTCTCAGAACGAGAGTATTTACGAGGGTTTTCTGGTTTCACAGACTAATAAATTTGCGTTTCTTTCCAGCTGAAAGCACCGCGACGCTTAAAGCTCGACCCAGAAAACAAGAAAGCTCCAAGGAAAACGTGATCCAGCACTAGAAAATTGCGCACCATTAGCACGGTGGGTTTTGGTAACGGATGATTAAACACAAACTTTTTACAAAATGCCGCGGTGCTGGAACGAGCAGCGGCGTGTACAAAGCCGGGCCCTCGTAGGAATGGACGCTTGAATCCGTTGTTTCAAGTACTTATCTTTGGTTTCGCTTACATCGTACGAACTTCGCCGCAAATTCTGTACGAAATGTTTAATTTTGCTGTAAAACTAAATATTCATTAAACTTTATTTAGACTTTGAATGGATACACGACGCGGGCGAGTTGGATTTTATTCCGGAGAGAGATTTATGACACTAGAAATGATCCTTTTTGCCAGAAGTTACAAATTAATCAAACTCGTTTGGTAATTAAGCTCGAAAATTACTCTTTTTTACATTATACGTATTAAAATGTTTCTTAATCAAATTTATTATTTACTTTTTTAAGCCAATCGAGTTTAATTATATTATTAAAAATAACCAATTTTAAAAAGTCATAAATAATGTTTCCATTAATTTCCGATAATTGAGGTCACTATGCAGTAGGGTGTGTCACTTTTTTCAACTTTCGATTTTTCAAATTTAATAGTTCTCAAAATTTGCATTTTTATATGTTATTTAATGCTGTATTTACAATACTGGTACTTTTGGCTAGTTAAAAGGTCTTGAAATAAAGAAAAAGTTGCAAAATAACGTTCCAATCAGAACGGTATATTTTTTGTATTTACCAATTGTATTAGTAATTAAATGATTTTTTCTAATAATAATATAGCCAGCATAAGGATAACGCATATTTAAGTTCATTTAGATAATTTGTTAGCGTTAAATACCTACCCCCGTTCGGGCAATTTCGGCTTGTTTCGGGTCGCGCTCCCGTTATGCGCGCCTCATTAGGTCATTGCTTACTAGTTTTCAACCATCGTAAAGATTCTACATATTATACGTAATAAATTTAAGCGTTTAATTCATTCATGAAACGAATCACAATGGCATCGAAACCGTCAAGTTCAAAAGAAACCAGGGGTCGTATGAAATTACGTATTTTTGAGAAATATCCCGAAAAATTCAAAAGTACTATGTTACTAAAACCAACTTATGGAGATGTTTAAAGACATTATGAGTGGGTGCGTTATAAAATGAAACAGTCAAGTAGTTTGGAACCATAAGCAAAAGTCATCACTTCTCAAGTGGCTCCAACCATTCTTGAAGTTCGGAAAAATGCAAGTATTGTGAGCCAGCTTCTATTATCATATTGCAAACAGTATAGGCTACTATTGAAAAAATTCAAAAAAGAACCAAAAAGTCAATCGTATTTAGATAAAATAGAAAACTTTATAACTAAATCAACAATTCTTTTTGACATTACTGCGTGCAAATACAAAAATTATTCTTCATGTAAATGTGGAAAAAATAAAACTGTTCCGATTAAAGACCACCCATTTCTTGAAGACCAAAGAACCTTCACATGCATAAGCATTGGAAACATAGTTAAAGAAAGAGAAAATACAAAAAAAAATCGAAAAGTTGGCTGAAGTATGTGATCGTTATGGCGTATCGCACAGAGCAGGCGCTGCTATTGCTTCGGCTACACTAAGTGATATCAGGGAGGCATCAAATGTTGAAAAATGACAACAAAATTGTAATAGAATAGGATATACAGAGTTTAATATATAGAGTATATACAGAGTTTGGTATATAGAGTTTTGAAAGCTCAAGCCTCGCAAAAATGATTGTCGAGATCATTCATCACAAATCAATTTTGAGAGCGATCATTATTACGACATGATTTCCTGGCAGAATGAAAAACTTATACTAACTGTCCGAATATTCATTTTTCCCAAGTTTCCCTGCCACACACAGTCAGTAGAAAGAAATCTAATGACTGTGTGTGGCAGAGAAATGTGTGGATGCCTTAAATTGACGACTGTAGCTGCTAAGGTAGGGTAGGGGGTTCTCTAGCTGTAGAGTAAACAGTTAGAGAAGGTTTTGTTGTAGCCAAGCAGAATTTCAGAAAAATTATGCCAATGTTTAATTCCAAAAAATAACTTTTGCTGTCTTTAAAAATACTCTTTTTGGAAAATTTTGTACGTTTTATAATTTTTTTTTTTAAAATAATTCAGTTAAAATTTGCAGTAAATTTTTATATTATCTTTACATATATATTAACGAAATTAAGCAATCTGATAAAAATTATGTAGAGGAAAACGGCACTTTTATTACCTCTAAAAATACACTATAAACCAACATTTTCAGAATATTTGGCTCGCTATAACGAGCCAAAAGTATACTTGAATTGCAACTTTTTTGCATTTTTATATAGTTATAAATGCAATGCAACTTTTGATAACTATTAAGTTTAAAAATAAAAAACCTTTTTTTTCGCCATACAAAGTGACACACCCTACTATACAGTCATATGTATCACATCAAAAAATAATATTTAAAGATAATAAGATGATTTTTTTTAGTTATTTTTCTGATTCATGGAATATGTCTTTAAAATCATAATTGAAATTTCTTGTCTTGAAATTTCACAATTGAGTGTGGGTTTTATTAATAAATAAAATTATAATAATGTTACGTACAGGCTTTGTTTTGAAACACCATTTTGAAAAAATTATGTTTGGTTCCAATAAATAGCGTTAAATGGTTAAAAATATAGTAAATTATAAATTTGATAAATGACTAACCACAAAGTTTTCTCAGTAAATATTAAAAATAAATATTTTTTTAACTACAACATAAATTTTACAAAGAAGGTATGGAAATAATTTAATTAACTTTTAAGGTCTGCAAATCAGTCTAGTAATTTTAGAAGATGCTTAAACTAAGTCATTCACATAATAGGTCAATGCAATGAAAAGTTCTTCACGTAATTTTAGGTGATGAAATAACCTTAATATAACCCCCAAAATAAATCGTAAATTATAGTATGAAACAAGCTGGTATAAAAGTATTTTAAATGTCGTGCATACTTTATGTATGTATAATAACCATTAAGTTTGAGTATAAAAAATTTCATATTCCAGTAAGCTATTAGAGTATAAATGTCATGTATAGTAAATAACTAATAAAATTGAGCATTTTTTTGTTAAGAAGCTGATATGTAAATTATTAAAAAGTGGTTCAAAATATAATTGGAAAATAACTTTGTAATGAAAAGTTTATTAGTTAATTAAATAATACGGGCTTTATAGTTGGCTTTAGGCAATCTTTAAAATAATGTGAATTATCACAAATATATATTTTTTAAATAATTATGTTAGTATATCGGCTGAAAAGTATGGAATACCTGATCTGAAAAGTAATAAATTAAAAAAATACCTGATCTTACAGCATAAATATAGTGGTGAAAAATGGATACAACACTTATGTAACGAAATCGGATACACGTTTATTAAATTCTTCTTCTTGTTCTTCTTCAAGCTTCATCTCTCCAATGCTGGAAATGAGATTTTTCTATACCCTTTCATCTGTCTTTGTTATTTGTTTCTTGTAGTCTTTCTTCCGCCCACAGCAGCTATCATGTCGGCTCATCTCTTTTGAGGTCTTCCGATGCCACTTTCATTCTCCCAAGATCTCCATTACAGAATTCTTGGAGTCCATATTGTGGCATCCAACCTTGCAACATGTCCTGCCCATTGCTATTTTAACTGCGCTACACAATCCGTGATATCCACTACTCTAGTTCTAATTTTTTCTCTTAGGCTTGTACCAAGCATAGGTCTCTCCATGAAACTTTGCGTGCATTTGAGATTTTCTTTATTATTTACTTTAATTACTTATTCTAAAATATTTTAAATATCTTATAGAGTAAGAAAGAAGTGTTAACTCATGCTCATATTAAAACATATATTTATATGGAAATGAATGATTAACAATAATCAAAATCATTATCATTATTAATTTTTCATACCACATTCAGTGCAATATCAGTTTCCCAACGTAGTTTCAATAAAATTTCATGCAAAAATATTGATGTATACAAAAAAGTCTACAAATTACACCTCCACACACCACATTGATAGAAAATAAAATATATAAACACGAAAATTCACATAAAAAAAAACTCGTGAAAAATTAAAATATAGCATTAGTTATAACCATAAGCTTTTATTTTCAAATTCGAGAATTATAAGATACAAGACGGCACACTAGAAAACTTATCCCGTATTTCGAAACAAATGAAACTTAAAACTTATTAATTACTTACAAGGAAAATCAAGTTATTTTAAAACTAAAAGTATGTGTACTAATTAAGTTGAGATATTTATACTGTTTGAGTGTATTCAAGAGTTTGTGGAGGGTTTTAATTTTCCATTAAACGAGTAAAATGTGATCTCAGTATCCGCCAAGTTCAGTAACTTGACAATATAAACTTGTGTATGTGTAACTTCTCCTCGAACAAGGCATTATTCCCATTACACACGGCGTCCTCTTGAGGAAGTTTTATGGTAAAAGTTTGTTGACTCTGCCAAAAGCACTATGGTGTGGATGTAGGAAGCCATGAAACACTCCCAGTGAACTGCGTAATGTTGATTTATGTTTGGTTCTGTATAATAATGTGAGAGGATTGAACATTGACGTCTAAAGCATCATTAAGCAGGATTTTAATTTACGTACCTTGATTTTAAAATGTGATATTTTATGATATAAAAAGTCTAATAATTTCGCGATAGGTATCTAACCACGTATGAACTAAATATAAATATTATTAATTTTTGAAAATTTCCTTGATTTAAAAATACAATTAAGCAAAAAATAATACCTATATATAAAATGTACATTCAAAAAAACAGAGCAATGAGAATCATATACTTTAAAACTAAAAGAATGTTTACACAATCAAATTGGCTCTCCATAAAATAAGGACTTAAGTTAAATACAATGATTTTGTATACAAAAAATTTTAAACGACAGAATCCCAAAAATATATAAAAATAAAAATTCATACTGCACAGATGTTCATAGACAGAATACAAGAAATACAAATGAAAAAATAAACAAAACTGTTTATATTAAAAGGGCGAAAGAAATACAACAATTTTCCCGAGAAAATTAATAAACAGAAATATTATCATGTTCAGGAAGAAATGCAGACGACACATAGAGCCAAATAGTTTTTTTATCTTTGTGATCTGATCTCATCTGATATTTATATAAATGTTTAAATCTCAAAAAATATATATGTATGGTTAATATTTGAGATTATTAAAATAGTACTTTGACTAATGAAGACATATCAATAAAAAAAAAATCAAAATAAAACATAAGACATTTTGTTGACTAATAAAAATGGAGGTTAGTACACGGAACGCATGTTATATAAATTTTCTTACACATTTGAAACTACGCTAAGTATTCGGATGAAAATACAAATGAAAAAATAAACAAAACTGTTTATATTAAAAGGACGAAAGGAATACAACAATTTTCCCGAGAACATGAATAAACACAGAAATATTATCATGTTCAAGAAGAAATGCAGACGACACATAGAATCAAATAGTTTTTTATCGATGTGCTCTGATCTCATCTGATATTTATATAAATGTTTAAATTTCAAAAAATATATATACATGGTTAATATTTGAGACTGATAAAATAGTACTTTGACTAATGAAGACAAATCAATAAAAAAAAAAAAAATCAAAATAAAACATAATACATTTTTTGACGAATAAAAATGGAGGTTAGTACACGGAACGCATGTTATATAAATTTTCTTACACATTTGAAACTATGATAAGTATTCGGATGAAAATGTAGTATCCTGGGATGAGATTCGAATCCCAACTACTCTGTAACTAGACAAATATCTTAATGTTTGACCAAACAAGCATTTATTACAAAAGAAGAATTGGAGAAAAACAAAAATAAGGAAGATGGAAGAGAAGTACTTTGAGCAAATAATGAGAAAGAAAATGTGCTCTCTTAGAACGTGTCTGGAATAGTCGAAAAATGATACACTGACAAGATAACTGTGCTTAAAAATACGAAAAAACTTTATACATATATTTGTAATTTATTTATTTGAATGTACACTTTACCTTACAAACATTTTTTTTCGTTCTACCCTTTTAATTAATCGGATTTTATGTCCTTGTAAGACGAAACGCGTTTCATTTAAATGTAACAAGTTAAACCATAAACAAACATAATCATTTGTTTATTTAATTAATTAACATCAAATTTATTGGTCTATGTCCGTTAATATCAATAAATAAATAAACATTATAATTTCATTGTCCGTCCGTCTGTCCATCCGTCCGTCCATCCGTCTATCCGTCTATCCGTCTGTCTGTCTGTCTCAGAAACAGAAAATCTGTAATTTTGTTCAAATTTAAGGCTAAAAAAACAAATTAAACGGCCGGAGATGGGGCTTGAACCCCGGGCCAGCAAACCCGAAGGCGGCAACGATAGCGATGTTGCCATCGCTGAGTATGCATTATCCGTCATAAATACATATAAGACATTTCATGTTCCGCCCAACTGCCGGCAGGGGCGACAGGCAAATATAAAAAACCTTTAAATATTAAGATAAAAGTCGTTATTACTGTTTCATGGGTGTCGGCTATAAATAAGTAAAAACTTATTCTTTGGGAACGGCATGTAAAAGTACCGTCATTTTTGACGGGTAAAAGCTAGTTATAAATAAAAACACTTTTTTTTACTGCTCATGTTTGTTTGTTCATTACTACTTCGTAGATTATTATAAATATTTTATTATATTAGGTCCTTACATATGAAATTGACGTTTAGTATGGGAGGAACATAAAGTCGATTTTTTTTTATTATAATATATTTATTTAATCAAAGTATGTACCATTGCTATCTATGCACTTTTGCCATCTCATAGGTAGTTCATCGATCCCTTTACTAAAAAAACCATTCGGAAGGGAATCAATAAAATCTTTGAAGGCGGTTTGGACTGCCCCATCGGAGTTGAATTTTTTCCTTTGCAAGAAGTTATCCAAATTTCGAAAAAAATGGTAATCTGTTGGGGCAAGGTCCGGAGAGTACGGTGGATGTCTTAGACATTCCAATTGAAGCACCTCTAATTTGGTAGCCGTCTGTTGTGCAGTGTGTGGTCTAGCGTTATCATGAAGCAGCAGTGGCCTAGAGCGATTAACCAGCCTCGGTTGTTTAGCAGCTAGCTTTTCCATCATGGTTTGCAGTTGCTGACAATATACATCTGCCGTAATCGTCTGGCCAGATTTAAGATTAGTGAAACACCAGCATTATTGTCCACCAAACGCACAAGTAACGCGCGTTTGTTGATTTGCTTCACTCAATTCGTGAGGTACCCACCTTTCAAGCTTTTTCACCTTACCAATTTGCTTCAAGTGGATTAAAACAGTTTTATCACTAACACCGCAGCCTGCAGCTAACTCGGATGTGGTTTGCGATGGATCCGCTTCCACAATAGCCTTCAATTCTTCATTATCAACTTTGGTCTCCGGCCGTCCACGGGGCTTGTTCTGCAGGTCGAAATTTCCAGAACGAAAACGTTGGAACCAAAAACGCACTGTGTTTTCTTTTGCGGCACCGTCGCCATACACATCATTAATCCTTCGAGCCGTTTCTGCAGCACTGGTGCCACGGTGGAACTCGTACTCGTAAATAACGCGATATTTCAAGTTTTTCATTTTGTAAACTGAGTCTCGCAAAGAAAAAAACAATTGAGGAAAAAACAAATGAATTATAATTTTCAAAACACAAATACATGAGTAAATAGCTGTAAAAATTTGGATTTGGAATTCCTAACCAAAGAGAAGATATTTGAGATCAAATTTGCCAGTACGGTAAAACGTCAATTTCATATGTAAGGACCTAATATTTACTATATTATCTCTTCTTGAAATTGTAAAAAATATTTTATTTTTTAACCAGTAATTAAAAATAAAATATTTTTTAAATAATCTATCATTATGATTCTCTAAAATGAAAACACGAATATCCTCAATAAATAATTCCTACTACATGTTTCGCAAACGTCTGTTTCCTTCACAGATTCACCTCTTCTTACTGTACCTTCTCTCTCACCATAAATATACCCTCTCCAATTCCACTGGGCACTCACTCCAATCACACTTAGACATTAGACACTCATTCCACACATTTCAATCTATACTCACCTGAAGAAGAAAACGTTTCCGAAATAAAACTAATGAAAAAAAAAACATGTTTCTATTTATAATTATTAAAATCGATTTCCACAAAGAAAACGCCATATTCAATTATTTATGAAAAATAGTATTTTTTCAAATCCATTTTCTTTTCATTTAATTATTTAAGTAATCTATATTCACATGTTTACTTGGCTAAAATACGTATTATACAGTGTAAAGGTTTGTTTTTAAAACATATTGTTGGTAGGATCATTTGAAACAGACAGAAAATAGATTTTTTATGGTTGGGACTATCGCGTCACCAGTCCTAAAGTTATTGATTTTCCGTGTTTAAAATAACATTTTAATTTGCACGCTCACTTCCTTAAGTGAGAATTTCTTGAACATATTTATAATACATATTTGTAAAACTGAGAAATAAATGCTGTAGAGATTTTATAAACGTAACTGATGTCTTTATGGCCCTGGGACATAGCATTAAAAGACTTTTATACACGTTTCTCATATTAATAGCTTCGTCTCTGTGAGACTTCTACAATTTATCTTAATTAGTTTTTCTATAAACATATTTGAATAAACTAAAACTTGGTATAGATAAAATATTTATTGAATGATTTAGAACTATTAGAAATTAGTAGAAATTAGTAAAAGTAAACAAAATATGATTAATAATCAATTAAATTTAACTTGTAGTCCGATTCAAAAAAATTTCCAATAATTTTGTGTAATCAATAACTTCAGCAATAATAATTAAAAATAATTTTTTAAATAATTTAGAAAACCAAAACAAAAGACATCATTTATTTAGATATTTTGACAAATATAAAACACCCCGATGACGGAAAGGTTTTTCTGAAACATTTAGGAATGATTAATAAATATATAAGTAGATTTAAACAAAAAATAATATAAATTTTTAAATTTTCTTATTGTTTGACTAACGTATTCCATTCTGTATTTGAATAACACATCTTTAAATAATTATATTAATTTTTTATAAAAAAAATTAAAAATTTCAGGATAAAGATGTGAAAAACAAATATCTAGAGATGGACCTGACGACAGAGCAACCTCGATTCAACTTCCGCAGAAACCTTCAAAGCGGTTTAAATTACATCCGAGGCTACCAAAGCTCTCGTGGTTATTTGATGCACGGATGGGGCTTACCAGAGTCACTTTTGTGCGAGCCAGGAGTACCTCAAACAAGTGGATATTTCGTTCGTATATACTCCATCACCAAATTCACTGTCGGAGTTTTAGAAGTTCCGAAGAAAAAAAATCAAAACCGACCAAAAACATTTTTTTTATTATTTTTGGCACAATGCGGCCATAGAAGAATTCAGTGATTTGTATTTGTATGATATCAAAGTTTATAAAAGCGGAATCATTGGCCCTCTCCAAGACACTGCTAACCAGCTTTGTTATGAGCTAGTACTGATTACAGTAGCGGAGCAATTGAATTGAAACTCTTTACGTGTTGGTGTGTACTGACGTCCCACATTTGTGGTTAAATAGTGCTCCATCAGGACTAGGTCCTAATCACGAAGTTATCTGTATTTTTTACATAAAGTTTTAAAAACAATCAAAAATTCACTAAAATAAAATACGGTACACATCTTAATAATAAAAACATGTATATGCATCACGAGGAAAATAATCTTACAGTGGCGAGTCGAGAATTGATCTATGCAGGTACAGATTAGAGTATTATTATAGATAAAGAGTCGTCAAAAAACAAAAATGCATATGTTCTTCCTTCTAAGAATATTTTTGTTACACTACTGTTGTTCCCGACGCGAATTTCTGGGAATCAAGGAATGAGAATTAAGGTGTTGTAAAAGGATATAAACGGGAAGGGGGTGTGGAGGAGTATGCGGAAAGAATGGACTGTATTTTAGGGATAAAAGAACACAGGTGGAATAGCCGAGCTCACCATTCGAGAGTATTCCTTCTCCAGCCTTGGTTCAATTCACTTCACAGATCTTTCAATGTGAGCACTTGATAAACAAAACGAAAGCACGACAATTCCTTCAAAAGGTTACTTCGAGAATCAATTCGATAGGTATTGCGACATACAATGATACTGTACGTTCGATGACAGGTAGATTTCGAATATGTAGACAAGATAGGATGACAGAAGAAGGGAGTAGGAAGGGGGTTATGATGTTTTTGTCAGATTCGCTAGCGCGAGAATCAAACGCCTAAAAATGCAAAAATCGAACCTATAATACTTTAAAAATGTTCTTAAGTTTTCACGGATGTTCAGAATCTTCTGTATATGGTTTAAGACACACACACCCTGCTTTCGACACGGTACTGCAATCCAATACTTAACCTAACACAAACTTGGACACACCCTGACTTCGGTACGGTATTGCAAGGCAATACTTAACCTACACTTCAACACACACCCATTACATCAGCCCTGATGATGGACCCTGCAATGGGATCCGAAACGTTGGCCAGAGAGGTCACGTATACACGGCAGAATATCCAAGAAAACTATACACAGAAGACTATAATAGTTCATTTAAATTTTTGGATTATCTCAATATGCCTTATTATGTATCGTGGAAAAAAACCCAAAAAAGAATGTATTCTTCTTTCTAAGGAAATTTTTGGCACACTACTGTACTTTGGTTCCAATAATATTTTAATACATTCTTGGATTATCTTAGTATACCCAATATGTTTTTCGAAAATTACATAAATAATTGCATTTTCCTTCAAAGTAAATTTTTGTCACTTTTAAATATGTACCTCCGCCGAAACTATAGACGGTTTTGTACCCAACAATTTAAACCATTAAGTGACTATTCAGTGGACACGTGCATATAAAGAGCGGTACAGACGAATATTTTTAATACGTTTGGATGGTTACGTCAATCGATGTGACGAAAAAATATCTACGTGTCATCCCTATTTAGTCAACGAATCAGAAATTGTGAATCGGGTCAAGCTATTTCCCTCTTGATATATTCGGTTTAAATTAATTTCTATCAGAGCCGAACCGAGCCCGTCTACCAAACACGGGCTCTGACCCGGTGCACGAGTATAAATAAACGTGTCCAGACGACAAGGCCGATCCGAATGAATTATTGCGCAGCTGAGTGCATTTTTGTGTTCATTCGCTGTTCCGGGCAAAGTCAAAGGCCGTCGCGTCGGTTTAAGTCCTCCGACAGAAATACCTCGAGCAGAAGGCTGTTTGCATGATGAGTGCAAGAGGCTGTACATTTAAAAATTGATTCCATTGTCAAATAAATATTTATATCAAGATCTATGTATCATACTGAAAAATATTCAGAAAATATCTATCTATCGAAAAAATCGCAAAATTAGTCTAAGACTATGAAAATCAAAATTTTACCAACTATCGAAAACCTTATTAACTACCTGGACAAAAAATATCACAACTCTACAAGAACTTACAAAACTTACATATAGAAGATAACAGCCTTGATTTTCCATAAATCGTAAAAAATAATATTTCTAGATAATGCAATTTTATTATACATACCTACAAAAATTTACAACAAGATAAAATTTTGTAAAGAGAGCTTTGAAAACAATAAAGAAAACATTATTTTTTTAAATATTTTTTTTCATGTAATTCATCTCTTCGAGTGGGATTAATTAACGAATTTAAAATTCATTTTGGGTGCGAGCTGAGAACAAATATCTCTGCGTTAACTAAATATTTATTAAAATTAGAAACATGATCAATTATCCTTATTTCGAATGTCTGTCCGTCCGTAACTCGCGGGAGTTACAATAACAACACTGATGATGACTAGCCGCCAAACTCTAGCCAATCGTAGCTAATCGCTAATTGACGTGGCTCGGGCACCCGGCTCATGTTATTAATTATTAATAATTATTATGTGCCGTGATTTATGAAGATTTTACGGCTAGTTTTAACTTTCACAATATCACAATTGTTGATACAATTAATATATTTTCTTTAAAAAATAATTAGGAAATATTTTTATGGCAGGTAATAATGGGGATTAAATTTAATAAATTAGATTTTTTTTGTATTTAAAGGAAAAAATCTCAAGGAGAAATCATAAAATACCTTGCTTTTAAATGCCAAAAGTGGGTTGAAAAGTCTAATCTAGTCTCTCACCAAACCAAGCTACGAACGTGAACAGAAGTTGAGTCAGCCTTGGCGCAAATGGCATGTCCCATAGAAAAATGCAGCAAGTAAATGTGGGCAATGAAATTATATCCAGCCTAAATGACGTCAAGTTAAATATTGTCAGAGATTCGCGGTGGTAGGAGACGAAATGAAACAAATAAAATTAATTAAGTTTTTTTTTCTTAACAGTCACTGGATACAAACTGAGTAATTTGCACTAGTCCCTCGTCTGTGTAACACTTTATATTCGATATCTAGAATATTCCTCTCATCTATGGAAAACCCTATTCGCACTATCTATCATTCGAAGGTTTTAGATTGTATTTTTGGTATTGTTCGTATATTCTCGTAATTTTAATCAATTACAAGTTATTTACAGATAACAAATAAAAAGGATTTTTATTGAATTATATGCAGTTTTGCAATTACTCGAGTATATGTAGTTCTTCTTGTGACAATATATTATGTTTTCTAAAGTCCTTTTTTATTTCCTCTTCCGAGAGAATTATTAAAATAATTTGTGAATAGTAAATGACTAATTAGACAGTTTCTTTCTACTAAAATATTTTTACTGTTTATTTGTTACCTTAAAGCTATACACGATCCCATTTTTATATTTTCAGTAAACCGGTATTAACTTTTTGTTTTTCTAATTTACCGGTGACGCTGTTTCTCCGTATTTTTCGCGCCCTATCGTGAACTTAGGGGTAACATTTCATCAGCGTATACGCGCTCTTATATTTTTTATGCGAACACGAAAAAATGTAATGTTATTGAAGGGTAGTTAGTATTCATGAAACCATTGATCAAAGTTTTTTTATGGCTTAAAAATGGATGATGTATTAGAGAATGGAAAATGCAAAAATTCTAGTTACATTTTGATTGATCACGTAAAGCAAAGAGGCAAAAGCTCTCCTGAGAACAGCCTACGTTGGGCGGTGTGACATTGTTTTTATTTTAAATATCCCCTCACTTTGTTACTGGGTTTCTGTCCCTCTTTTGTTTGCCATGGACAAATTGAACTCTGGGGAAAAATTAATGGATTAACTTTAATTTGTTTTAATACAATTTTATTAAAAGCATAATAAAACTCTGCTTATAGAATTTTTTTTTGCACATTTGTTTTTTAAAGATCAGAAGATAATGAATTTATTTAAAAAAATAGGAGTACATTTAAGTCAATACAAAAATGGAACAATTATGAAACCGTTTATAGATAGAAGAAATAGAGAAAAGAAGAAGCTTATAGAGAAAAGGAGTGAGAAAAGCAATTATATCTTTCTAGAAAAAAAATATTTGCTCTACGATTAAACGATTATTTTATCATAAAACAATATTTTTTATCGTAATATTACATTATTTTAAAATTAAAAAAGGTAGTAAGGACTTTTAAATGTTAACATGCCAAACCAAATCAACATTACTAACACGGTCAACAAAACGAAAATAAATACTATACGGGGTATAACAGAGCTAGTCCATAATACTGTCCTAAGTCGAAAATGTTCAATCAACCATGACCCAATATCCTAATAGTAGTTAAAGGAGATATGCGACATCAAAGTTTGCTTTTTTTTTCAATATTTCTGACTTATTTTGTTGCAAAACGTTGGACTATCATTACAGTAACTTATATATAATATGAAAAATTAATTTCCCTTAATACAAGTCAAATAAAATGATAAAAACCTTTTAATTCTGATTGGAAAACATTCCACTTGGAATTTTTTCAGAGGTTTTATTATTTTATTTAAATTTTATTGAAACGAATGAATTTTACGTAATCATCGAACGTTTTGTAAAAAAAAGTCAGAAGTATTGAAAAAATGTAAACTTTGATATTGCATAACTTCGTAACTATTGACATTATGGTTGTTTGAATATTTTTGACTTATAATTAAGGAGGAAATCCACTTGTAAAGTATTATTGTGGACTAGCTCTGTTACACCCTGTATTTTTGTACGAATAATTTATTTTAACACGATTTACAAAATCAACTCATATTTAAAGACAATAAGAGTTTGTATTATTTTCATTTTGATTTGATGCCCGTAACTTTTGTCTTGTCAAACAAGTTTTAGATGTTAAAACAGAGGAGATCAAGTTGAGATCAGGAGAATAATCAGGAATAATAAATACGCATCCTCCTCCTTCCTAAAAAAAAGGAGGAGGATGCGTATTTACATTTTGATATAGATTCCGGGGGACCAGTTATAATTTTCATTAGCAATCAAAAAAATATATTTTACAGCTTCAATTTTACCCACATTTTATTAATAATAGTGATTTTGGTACATAAATTAAATCTTTTATTTTATAATTTTTATTTGGCTGTACATTTTATTTTAGATATATTGTGACATTTTTTTTTTCTCTTCCACTACCTCAGTGAGCACGACAGCCGCTCACTTATAAAAACCTACCTTGTAGTTAAATAGATTTTATTATAAAATATTAGCCCATTTCTAGGTTAGCAACATTGTTTTGAAATCACCGAGTAATTTGTGCACGGGGAACACTGATTACTTTTGAGTGAAGATAGCCGCAAGCCGCACGAGGCAAGCCGCATTTTTGCTGTCACTCGAGAGATCGCCCACTAGCTGTCGAGGGTCGCCCGCGATTTATCGCGGTAAGGTTACATTTTTGAACGTGATCGCTAGGTAAATAGAACATGGTCTTGTTACACTTGTGTATCTTATACTAATATTGTTTCGTAATGTATCTCCACATAGGGCGACCCTATCAATCCTATCGACCCTATCGACAGATGGACAAAATGGCGACGTCGGCGTCCGACTACGCTCGAGCTGCCGTTCCGGACATCACGGCGTAATCACAAGGCGACCCCATCAATCCTATCGACCCTATCAACACCCTTGGACCCCGTTCATCCCCGCTGGACCGCATCCACACGAGCCAGCAAACTCAAGATCAACGCGGCAAAGTCAAATGGACAAAATGGCGACGGCGGCGTCCGACTACGCTCGAGCTGCCGTTCCGGACATCGCGGCGTAATCACAAGTAAAAACGAATCTTCTTCATGTTAAATTGTGATCAGAAGGACGTTGATTGGAGACAAATGAAGAATCTTCCGCCTAGTCAGTATCTTCGCACGCCTACCTACTTCTTAGCTTCGCAATGTCTGGGAATACTGTTTGTAACCTATCATCATTTAAATTCTGCCGCATCGTTCCATCTTCGAAATTACTAACTGCTTGCAACTGGATACTCCTTATTTTTCAAGATGTCCTGTATTTTATTATCTATAAAGAAAGGATTCATAACCCTCAGCTGCCGCTGTGACATTCTAGTCATGTTAAATTAATATGATTTTATTTAAGATTTGAAAGGGTGATGTTAGACATTATAAATCAACTACTGGTTGAAGCATTTTGGGTCTTTTACCTCATCATTAGTTTTCTTCATATACTTTGCTTGGCCGCTATGGCAAAAAAATTGCAATCTTACGATAACCTCACTTGCTCCTAAAATTTGTTTTCTACCCAAATCTTGCTACATTGTAATACAGTTCATCCCCATCTTGTTGTTTATAACAAGTCTTCATCCGCACGTTTAATATTAAGATTTGTTTCGCCGCTTAATCTTCTTGAACCTCTTTTACAAAACACTTTTATCATTTAATTTTAATTTCTTTAAATTGACAAGTTCGCCTTTTAAATAACTCAAATGACAAAACCTTGGGCTATATTTCAATAATTCTTTTGTTGCAAACGCTGGTGACCTGACGTAATAAGACTAGAATTCCAGCTTTTATTTCAAAATAAAAACATTATTTTATCTCATTATTTATAGAATATTTTGTACCAAAAATAATTTTACTTAAAAGAAAAAGATCCTTGTTCATTTTCATTTTATTTTTGGAATTAAATTGTAATAAAATCAAATATTTGTGCTCATTGTGTGAAACCATCTTGCTTGAACTCCCTTTGCTGCAAGCAGACTTCCAGTGAACGTACTTCACGACCCCCGACTGAATCTAGCTGGTGAACAACGGACCTCAGAGGACCTCCTCCTAGCCCCAAGGGCGGGATGAGAGCCTCTCCGAGTCCATCCGTTGCAATATATTAATTAAAAATTTGTGGCGTTTCTAGGGGTGAAACTTGAAATGATTATTTCGTCATCCGCCAAATCATATTTGAAAAAAAAAATTTTGACTTTGAAAATTGCTAATTTAGACATGAGTAGCCAACACTTGTTTTGTGCCTATAATTTGGTAGAAACATTTTATGCTTACCTACGTCAGTAATTTTAAATGCTATACTGCAAAATTTACAATTTGTCTAAAGGTATAACACGTTTCCCTACTTATAGAAAGCTAATAAATGAAAGTTGCGCTTTTGTGTACTATTAATTTAATACTGCTTATGCAGTACTTAAAATTGTACATTTGGCTCCCGAAATGGCCTTAAAATAAAGAGATATCAAAAATATGTATTTGTTGTATTTACACATTGCATTTGTTATTAAATGCTATTGTTTTAATATTAACATAGCCAGCATTAAAATTACGCCATATTTAAGTTCAATTTGACATTTTGTTAGCGTTTAACACTTACCATTGTTTGAGAAATCTCAAATTGCTTTTTTTGTAGTAAAACATAAAATTTATCACTTCTGAGAAAACACTAAAAAGCAAAAATTTTAGAAAATTTGCTCGAGCCAAAAAGAATATTGGATGAGCTATTTTTTTGCATTTTCTTGTAGCTATGAACGAGATAACACTTGATAACTATTATGTTAAAAATAAAATACTTTTTTCGGAATACGCAGTGACAGGCTTATGTACATATCCATTATAATATGTATTGGTTGGTGTAAGTGATGAAGAGTTATGAGAAGAGAAGACTTACCACGTCGATGAGCTGACTGAGCTTGAGCCCCATCTTGACCGTGAGGCGGTCCGAGTTGTTGCCGACGGGCCTGATCAGCCGGTTGTAGTTGCTCAGCAGGTCGTCGTACAGGCGCTTGGCTTCAGGGTTGGCCGCGGCGGGGCCGCCCGCCGCACACAGTACCAGCGCCACCAGCACATACACCATCTTAGGCTGACTCCACCCCTGCAACAAATTACATCAAAAAATCAGATAAAAATTGCGATGATCGAGAGGAACAGCACCGGAGATTTAGGAAAACTTTGGAACTTGGCAAATGCGCGCGCATTTCGTTGCAAACTAAAATTCCACTTTAACAACTGATTTCATTGTCTCGCATTTCCATATACATTTCCGTTAAAAAACAATTTTTTTCCCTCCTTCTTCTTTAACCTTCCAGCGGTCGCGCGCGGTCTCTGAGTCCGCAGCGAACTTATTTTTGTAATTTTACGCAAACTATGAACAATAGTCTGTTGCGCTTCTGCGATATTCTTGGGGGGGTAAGACACTACTCCTCAGTATCCCTGTGACATTCGTCGTAAGTGCAAGTCCTTCTTTATTTGTGTTTGCGGTCCAAGATTCCGTGTACTAGAAAATTCCTTGGAATTAAATTGAAAACTGGGTGAGCATTTCATGTTATTTGTATCTTATTGTTTAGAAAAATATTTTATTTTACAAAATATATGTCTTGTATGTATACTTATTTATATGTTAAACAGTTTTTTGTAGACAATGAATTACGAAGACTTCAAACGACGAGTATCTCGCATGCTAGAGGACGCGGAAAGAGAAGATGAAAACTGTGATGAAGAATGTACGTTTCTAGCAAATAACATGGTAAGTGTGATAAGTAGGTTATCGTAGTACTCCTAAAATAATTGTAAGATGTTTTTTTACTTTGTTTTCGCTTTTTTAGAATTGAGTTAATACAAAGAATATCATGAAGAACATGTAAAAACAATGATGTGATATTAGAGTTCCTATAACATGATGTCATTGATGATAAGGTTGCTTGATCTCTATCATAATTATAGTAAGTCTACTAGTAATTAAAACTAGAAAAGAAAATTTCATTTCGTTATGTTATGTCTACTAGTAATTAAAACTAGAAAAGAAAATTTCATTTCGTTATGTTACAATGTTGATTTATAACCTTGTTTTGTGTCATATGAGTAAAAATTTGAATTTTCATGGAGTGTAAAATTATTAAGTACAAATCAAGAAATAGTCAATAAATAATGATTCTTATTTATTATTTATACTGATAAAATACTTTTTTTTATTATGTGCTATAAAATGTTATTAAATATTCTTCTTCTCAAACCAGACACGTAAAGTTGGGGACTCACAGACCGCGCGCGATGATTCATGTTCGGCGTAAGGGTGCGACTACTGGAACGCTAAGTATCCTGTCCCTCCGACGTTGACGATCACCCGAGAGAAACCATCTCTATGTTGGGTAGCTTGCAGTTGCTCCTCGACTCTTCTTATCCCTGTTTTAAGCCAGGACGGTTGTTTTATTCCGACTCCTCTGCGGCCTTCTAAAGTAGAGTATCTTTTTCCCCTCTCATTATATGACCAAAATACGACGTCTAACGGAGCATGATTGATGCAAACAATTCTCTTTGGACATTGGCACAATGTAAGACTTCAGTGTTACTATCATGTCGGTCCAGGGCATCCCTAACCGTTTCGTGATCGCCGCGCGCGGGCCGCGCATGATTTTGATTGATTGGACTGGCACCCGATGTATTCGCATCCAGGATTCGAATTTTTAAAAATCCGCCCAGTGACAGTTGAAAAGCGTGTCAGGTATCGTTTTTCGGTGAAAACCGATATTCCTCTTCGTGTGTGTTCAAGATCAACTTAGCCTTCCAAAAGAAGAGACACACCAACTGTTCCGGATTCGACGAAGCCAGGAGAATTGCGATTGAAGCGGCACCCGACGTCCCAGGAAAACCGCAAGTGCAATTTGTCCACTGTGTCATTGTTAGCTTTGGCCCAGTGTATCTCGGGTGTCATTTGTTATCAATCATTGTCAACGGCGATTGGAAGGAAAATCTTTCTTTCTAATATCCGACCCGCGTGCGACGGTGGCGATCTGTCCGTCATCGTACACACATTAATACTCCAAAATAAGTACAATTTCAAAAAAAAAAAATAGAGAATTATTGGATGAATTTATAAAGACCTGTTTAGATTTTAAATTTTTACCAATAACATTCCCCTTCAGATCTCGTCTTTTCCAATAACAGCTGCGTCACAAACTCTCAATTTTTCTTCCCGGCGTCTCGAGGCGCTCGCGACCTACAACCAAGTTTGTGCATTATGTCATAGTTTACCGACACCCTCGGGATGATAAACTTCCCGGGCGCACTGCACACTGCATTCTGCACGCTAACATCGTAATGCCACAATATGCAGTAAACACATCGGCTCACCCGCCCGTCCCGGCACGGCTCTTCAAAAGATAATACTTTTTATTTATTGTGAATTATGGAAAAGTTTTGCCGGTAAGAGCGATTGGATATTTTGAAAAGACGTGAATATGCATTAAATATTCGAGACTCATGAATTTTTTTAAATTAATTAAAACAGCTACACTGTCTGATGGAACAATATTTACTAACCTTATTTATATTTTTAAAATTGTTAATTGCTTATTAGGTAGTCGTGAAGTAAATTAATCATTTTCCTACTAGGTCTACCAGCCAAACCTCAAATTTTCTTCACCAGACTGGAAATACAAAATATAAATTAAACTAACAGATTAACAGATAACATAAGCAGGTTATGAATTAACTTATCAATTAGATGTATTTTCTGATGATTTACATCATTACAAATATAACCATTGATTGAAAAATTTCTTCCTAAAATTTTACATTTTAACATTTTATTTATTTTAGGAATACAAACACACAGACATTTTCAATTAAAAACCACGTACAAATTACAAGGAAACAAGCGAATAACTTCACAAGATTACCGGAAGCAAAAACAAAATTTTACCGACGGATCTATTATTATATGTGGGGTATAAAAGCAATGATAACAATATCAAAAAAAAATTTGAATGCGGTCACCGAAGATAATTAATTTAAATTGTTCCGAATTCCGTGTCCAATAAGTTTATTGGCAAGGTTTCCTATAAAATATCGAATGCTGTACATTATAAATGACTAATACTGCATTAATTTTTTTTTTATATCGCTGTCTTTGCTTTGTTTTTACTGCCTACATAGGTGTGTTCTTGGCACCAAAATTATTTAAATCACTCAACACTCATAGCAAACCATTCATTACAAAAAAATCATTCTTCTATGGACGCCACACATGATATAATACAACTGGGTAGGGATCAGTCAGTTAAAACTCTGAATAATATCTATAACTAATTATTGTTCTCATTTATTTGTTTAAAGATACTTCTGAATTATATTTTGTTCTAATTGTTATTGGTTTATTTATATAAAATTTGTGATACTTAAATTTAGAAATTTTTTAATTTTAATTTTGATAAGTGAGAGAGTATCTTTATTTTTTAATTCCTCTGTTGGATGCAATAGATGAACATTACTCCTGCAACACAGACTTCAATCTAGTTTCGAAGACAGTGAGTATCTTTTACTTAAACACGAATTTAAATCACTAAACAATTAAAAAAATGTTATGATGAAGTTTATAAATTTGTGTTTGATTAAATAAATCAATAAATATGCCTAAAGCTTCCAACAATTCAATTTTAACTAATTTACTACCCCGATGAGTACTACGTCGTTTCAAACGATTTATTCTGGATAACGTTTCGAAACAAGTCGTCAGGTTAATTTTGAAACGATGCTATGGTAAATACACATAACTGTCAAAAGTAAGACGAGATCCCATATTGTTCATTGCGTATTTTGTAATTGTTAATTAATAACAAGAAAAAATATGGTTCAAAGAACTTTGAAAAATTTGTGTTGACATTTTATATTTTTTTAGCGTTTTTCATTAAAATTTCAAGGAATTTTTAATATTAATTAATATACACGAGGAATAAAATAAATTAATTTTTCTATTTATAAATCGAATTATATTTTGCACATTTTCCTGTGGAGACTTGATGGCATTGCGAGGTAATGTTGTTATTTATTTACAGAAAACCCAATTAAGGAGATAATAGCACGCTTTAAATTATTCCAGTCTAATGTTTTCTTTTATTACGAGGACCGTAAACTAATTAAAAGTTTTAATCGGAAAATTATGCTAATATTTTTTGTGAGATTCAAGAATCAAACCAATTAACGGCCTATCAAGAGCGTAATCCTCCAAGATTTCACCTAAATGGTGGAGTTATTGGGACAAATTCCAGCGGAAATAAGATCGAGCTTCAACCCAATCCAATTATTAGACAGCACGGTTAAAGTTAAGCAAAATTTAACTGTTGTCTGCTAGATGTCTTATTTTTACGATTTGGTTACGACAATTTTGATACGAAAAATTCCGGATTAGCAAGGCCTTTTGGCTATAACCACGTTGATTTCACACGTGTTCTGGGGATGTTTGGGTCCATTAAATTAACTAATCAATCATTGCTTAATGAAAACTGAGATATATGTATGACATAATTATGTACATATATTACTGTGCGCTGCTAGTTCTTCAAATTTTGTCCACAAACATGTTTAAATAATGTGGATGGATTAATTATTTAATTACTTACATATACATTAACATTGAATAAACATAATATATTGAATTGAAAATTCAAAGGAAAGATGTATTCTAAGCAATTATATAAAAAATACACGAATATCTGATTTTTTTTATAGGAAAAATTAAAAGAGATAGCAAATCTTTT
Organism: Agrypnia vestita; assembly: GCA_016648135.1. Taxonomy (NCBI): domain Eukaryota; kingdom Metazoa; phylum Arthropoda; class Insecta; order Trichoptera; family Phryganeidae; genus Agrypnia; species Agrypnia vestita. Next base: position 237,350 of record JADDOH010005874.1, read on the forward strand.
TTTTATCTACAGATTTCAAATTATAACATCAATGTTATCCCAAATGTACCAATACAATTAATTATCTATTCGAAAACTCCACGTCATTCTTTTTAAAACAATATTATGTTCTAAAGCATACTGACATATTTTTTTACGTGACCGCAAGTTTTATGGAAATTTGAAAATATATTAATTAAATAAAATTATTAAAAGTTTTCAGAAATCTGAACCAGAGTTTTTCAATAAGCATTTAATAATATTATTTGACTTAGTTAAATAAATGAATTTATAATATTATACATAATA